>PVIH01016716.1:0-44565 GCA_004025045.1 Sigmodon hispidus
TATCCTAAAATTCACAGGCAAATGGATGGATTTGGAGAATATCCTCCTGAGCGAAGTCTCACAAACTCAGAGAGATAAGCAGGGGATGTACTCACTCACTAGTGGTCTCTAAACAAACAAACAAGAAAAAAAGCCAAACATGCCCAAGCGGCAAACCACAACCACCGAACAGCTTGGGATCAGAAACACCCTGGACTGAACCTTCAAACCCCAGTCCAATATAGGAACACCTGAATCACTCTTGAGGGAGGGGGGAAAGAACTGGATTTGGCCAGAAGTGGAGACTGATCTAAGCATTATTGGGTCAGTGGGACCATAGGACTGTCTGCTCCCTGCCCAAGGAGGGGATGGGGAGTTGCAGAGAAGAAAAATGACCAAATGTGTTGGGAGGGGGAAAAGACCTTGAATAAATCCTTATATCCTTGTATATCCATACAGGGATGGAAAAAAAATTCAGAGGGAAAGATGAACACAAAGAAAATATATGTGTAGCAATCTTATTTGTATTTCCACCCTTGATAAGCCATGCTTATGATTCTTATCCTCTGTATAGTTATTGTTAACTCTTCCACATTTTAAATTCTTTTTACTGTGTTTTTTTGATAAATACAAAATAAAGAAGGAAGAAAGAAAAAAAAACATAGCACTTCAAGTTACAGTAAGACGGAGCACCTCCTCATGTATTAACGCTGGGCAAAGTGTCACAGTATAATAGTTGTGTCCTAAAGGCCAGTGAAAAGTCATTGACAGCTCCTGTTCTCATTGTTAGAAGTTCCACAAGAGGACTAAGCTACCCAACTCTCACATATGTACAAAAGGCCTGAATCAGTCCCAAGCAAGTTCCCTGGTTGTCAATTCAGTCTCTTTGAAATGCTATAAGCCCAGTTTAGTTGCTTCTGTGAGTTTTCTTGTGTTGCATTTGACCCTCTAGCTCTTCTAATCCTTTATCCTTCTCTTCAGCAGAATTTCCCAAGCTCCATCTATCTGTTTAGAGTTCTTATAAGTGTGCTATATTGTGTGAACTGGTGCAGGATGTAGCCAGGTAATGTTTTCATTAAAAATATTCTAGTAAGCTTATCAATAAATTATATATATATATACATATATATATATATATATATATATAATTGAGTAGGTCTGCTTCTTAAATACAGGGCCTTACTATCTTCTTAAGGAGCCAGCTGAAGAAGAAAACACTTCAAGGTACTGACTTCAAAACCATGATGTACACCATCCTAAATGATTCCCATCACAAGTAAATAACAGCTTTTAGTACATATGTAAAATTGCCTTCAGTTGAGCAATTAAAAGTTCTCCAGTGATATAACTTGAGTTTCTCATACAGATATAATAATGAGAAAGAAATTAGTGTCTTTTAACTCAACACCACCAAAGTTAAAGAATAAGCAAAAGCAATACTGCAGACAGGAAATAGAATAACGGCTAATTGTGGTTGCGTTTTAGTGAGAAAAGGAATGCAAAAACTGGAAACTTATATGAATTTAGGTAATTATTGGTCCATTCATTTTTAATTTACATAGTTCCTAATTTGTGTGCTTTCTCAGGAAAATATTCTACAAAATACAAGGAGGAAAACTTCTGTAGAGGGACATGTATTAATAGAGAAAATGTTTGAAATATGAATATGAGATGTTACTTGTGGTTTTGATTCTAGCCATTCTGACAAGTGTAAAATGGAATCTCAGAGTAATTTTGATTTGTATTTCCCTGATGGCTAAGAATGTTGAGTATTTTCAATGCTTCTGTTCCATGGCCATTTGCAATTCTTCTTTTGAGAATTCTCTGTTTAAATCTCTACCCCAGTTTTAAATTCAATTATTTAGTTTGTTGATGTCTAGTTTTTTGAGTTCTTTATATACACTGGAGATCAACACTCTGTCAGGGATGTGGATGTGATGAAACCTTTTCCCCAATCTGTAAACTGTCGTTTTTTCCTATTGACAATGTTCAGTGCCTTAAAAAAGCTCTTCAGTTTAATGAGGTTTTATTTATTAACTGTTGATTCTTGTATCTGCACTATTGGTGTACTGTTTAGGGAGATGTTTCTTGTGCTACTGTGTTCAAGAGTATTTCTCACTTTCTCTTCTATCAGGTTCAATAAATCTGGATTTATGTTGAGTTTTTTTTTAATCCACTTGGACTAGAATTTTGTGCAGGGTGATAGGGATATATCTGCATTCTTCTGCATCTTCAAATCTAGTTAGACAACATCATTTGTTGAAGTTGTTTTTCTTTTTTCATTGTGTAATTTAAATTTCTTTGTTAAAAATTCGGGTGTCCATCCATGTGTGGATTGATCTAGGTCTTCAATTTGATTTTATTTATCTACTTGTCTATGCAATGGCCAACTAATGACCACTCTAGCCTAAAATCCATGCCAGTAGTGCAATCCCATCATTGACATTGCCTGGACCACCACCAACCACAGGTTGGATAACCCAGAGAAGCAGGATAGAACCTAATAGAACTAGAGAAAAAAATATCAGTGTAATGATTCCTAATTATATTCTTTTTCTTTTTTGGTTATCTTATATTCATATTTATTTTCTTTTTAAATTTTTTTTTATCTTATACACCAACCAAAGCTCCCTCTCTTTCTCCTTCTACTGTTCTCTCCCACCTCCCAAGGATTCATATGTATTATTTAAGGTGATTCTTAAAAAAGCACAAAAGCACAAAATCTATTACCTCCATTGCTATGCAAACTACTGTAAAGGTAAAGGTGAGCAAAAAACATTCTCCAATGAAAGAAATGAATAGTCTTTTGCTAAATGCACATTGTAAACATAAAATTAAATTCAAAACATTATAATAACCTTAATAGCACTAAGCAATTTTATATGAAGAAATTATTACATGTTAGAAAAACTATCTCCATTTGCAGATGATATTACTGTATATATAAGTAACCCACGAAATTCTTTCAAGGAACTTCTACAGCTGATAAACACCTTCAGCAATGTAGCAGGATACAAGATTAACTCAAAGAAATCAGTAGCCCTGCTATACACTGAAGATAAAAGGACTGAAAAAGAAATAAGGGAAGCATCAACCTTTATAATAGCTGCAAATAGTATTAAATACCTTGGAGTAACTATAACCAAAGAAGTAAGAGATCTACTTGACAAATATTTTAAATCACTGAAGAAAAAAAATTGAAGAGGATATCAGAAAATAGAAAACTCTCCCATGTTCCTGGATAGGTAGGATCAACCTAGTATAAATGACAATTTTACCAAAAGCAATCTACAAATTCAATGCACTGTCCATCAAAGTCCCAACACAACATTTTTTGGAGCTTGAAAGAATAATACTCAATTTGATTTGGAATAACAGGAAAGCCAGGATTGCCAAAACAATTTTACTCAACAAAAGAACCTCAGGAGGTATCACCATTCCTGATTTCAAGTTATACTGTAGAGCTTCAGTAATAAAAAGCAGCCTAGTACTGGCATAAAAACAGACTTGTGGATCAATGGAATAGAATTGAGGATCCAAACATTAACCCAAAACCTATGAACACCTGATCTTCGACAAAAAGGCCCAAAATACTCAGTGGAATAAAGATAGTATCTTTAACAAATGGTGTTGGCATAGCTGGATGGTAGTGTGTCAAAAAATGCAAACAGATCCAAGCCTGTCACCCTGCACAAAACTCAAATCCAAGTGGATCAAAGACCTCAACATAAACCTAGCCACTTTGAACATGATAGAAAAGAAAGTAGGAAATACACTTCTACAAATTGGCAGAGGTAACCATTTCCAGTGGCACAGACACTAAGAACAACAATCAATACGTGGGACCTCTTGAAACTGAGAAGCTTCTATAAAGCTAAGGACACTGTCAATAGGACTAAACGACAGCCTACAGAATGGGAAAAGATATTCACCAACCCTGCAAGTGATAGAGGATTGATCTCTAAGATATATAAAGAATTCAAGAATCTAGAGCCTAAAACCTTGAATAACCCAATCAAAAAATGGTTTTTGGGTTCAGAACTCAAAAGGGAATTCTCAGCAGAAGAATTATGAATGGCTGAAAGGCACTTGAAAAAGTACTCATCATCTTTAGCCATCAGAAAAATGCAAATCAAAACAACTTTGAGATACCACCTGACACCTGTCAGATTGGCTAAGATAAAACACACAGATGACCGTCTATGCTGGAGAGAGTGCAGAGCAAGGAAAACAGTCCTTCATTGTTGGTGGGAGTGTAAGCTTTTTCACTCTGGAATGCAGTATAGCAGTTTCTCAGAAAACTGAGAATCAATCTCCCCAAGGACCCAGCAATACCACTTCTGGGTGTATACCCTAAAGACACACAATTGCACTCCAAAGCCATTAGCTCAAATATGATCATAGCACCATTATTTGTAATAGTAAGAACCTGGAAACAACCTAGATGACCCTCAACTGAAGAACGGATTAACAAACTGTGGTACATCTACACAATGGAGTATTACTCAGCAGTAAGAAAAAATGATATCCTAAAATTTGCAGGCAAATGGATGGATTTGGAGAATATCCTCTTGCTGAGTGAGGTATCACAAACCCAAAAAGATAAGCAGGGGATGTACTCACTCATTAGTGTACTCTAAACAAAAACAAAAAAATAGAAAGAAAAAAGCCAAGCATGCCCAAGCTGCAATCCACAACCACTGAACAGCTTGGGATCAGAAACACCTTGGACTGACACCTTAGATCCCACTCCCCCTAGAGGAACATCTGACTCAGTATTGATTTTTGCTGGGAGAAAACTGGATTAGCGTGGAGTGGAGGCTGAACTAAGCAATATTGGGACCTTGGGACCTTGGGACCTTGGGACTGCCTGCCCATGGTGGGGATGGTGACATGTGGAGAAGAGAGAATGACCTGATGTGGTGGGAGGAGGAAGGGACCTTAAATAAGGATATACAAGGATAGAAAATGTGACTTCTTTTTTCATAAAAATAAAAAAGGAAAAAAAGACGTTTATTATTCATGGATTTTTTAATAATCAACCTTATATAGGTAACCAAAAGGACTATATATCAAAGGTAAAGCATGAAGAGAGAAGAATTTATCAGGGAGGCCTTGAGAACATGAAAGGAAAGCTTTTTTAATAGAAGAGGACACCACAGGGTGAGGACCTGAAAACACTGAAATACACAAAGTTCTATGTCATGTATTATCCAACAGCCATGTGACTATTTAAGAACAAAGTTTGAACCCACAGATGACTCAGAGGGTAAAAATGCCCACTTCCTAGCCTCAAAACAAAATTCTATGCCTGGGGTCCCACATGGTAGGGGAAGGCTGTGCTATGGAATTATAGTTTTGTACATTGTAGATATTCATCCCTCCTATAGGTTGACCAGAAGGCAGGCAGAAAGTACAGGTGGAGCTAATCGATTAAGAAAACTATGGGAAGAGAAGAAACAGCAAACATGCCAATAGACACAAAGGAAAGAAGACTAGAATGCTGCTCTGAGAAAAGGTACCAAGTCACATGGCTAAATAGATTAATGTAAATGGGTTAAGATGAGAAAGCTATCTAGCAATATGCCTGAGACATAGGATAATCAAAATGTAATTAACATAAGTTTCTTTGTGTTTCTTTGGGACTGTGGGACTGCTAGTCCAGACTGTAGGGCTAGTCAGAGCTATGCAGCTTCAGACAGGTCCAGACCTTGGGCCATTCTGAGTCTAGCTCAGTCAGTAGAGCATAAGACTCTTAACTTCAGGGTCAAGTGTTTGTGCTCCAGGTTGGGTGCCAAATTCTAGTTGGTATTTAATGAAAACTCAGTCAGATAATGAGGAAAACCTGGAATATCAGAGAGAGGAAACAGACTGCAATTAATTCTCATCCAGCCAACTTTTCAGGGTAAAAGCTATCTTTAAGAGTCCTCAGCCTGCCTGGTTGCTTCTGCAGAGTACCTCAATGTCTGCCTACACCTGCCTTAAATATCTTTTTTATTCAATTGTTTCACTTCTGGGTTCAACTCTGCATCATAATCCTAGAGTTAGGAATAAAGGTGTGAACTACTACTCTTTGGCTGTTAGTCTTGAATTCAACACAGAAAGATCTCTGTCTTCTGAGTTAGGAGAGTAAAGGCTTAGGTCACCACTTGGTCATTCCCATGCTGGGGTTAAAGCTGTGAGGTAACACTTTGTTATCCCTGTGCTGGGATTAAAGATGTGAGTTACCATTCTCTGACCCTCATGGCTTAACAGGGTAACCTGTTCTCTAATATTTCAGGGTGATTTTATTAAATATAAAATATGTCACCACAAAGCTGATCCCTCAAGTGGTCCTCTGACCTTCATACTCATGCCACATAAGTACATACATAAACATATGCATACAAATATATAAAATGTAATAAGAAACTTGAAATAAACTTCAGGACTTTTTATGCAGAATCTTTCTACTCTGCTAAGTGATTAAACACTGATCAAAGTGCATAGGTTACACTGAATGAAATAATATCTAATATATTGTCTCTGAACTAGATACCCAGAAAAAGCCATTGGTAGTGTTGCTAATTTTAAGCCAAAATAATTTTAAAAAGAAACATTTCTGAACTGACAATTTACAGCTGTTATAAACATAGCAATAACATGTCAGATAATAAAATAAATTTAATACAAAACTGTCATAGCAAACAAAATTTTATTCAAATTTAATGTCCTTCATGATTTTTATGAAGCTGTGATAGCCTATCATATATGATTTTTCTTTGTTGGCAATTAATGCTTTTAACATTATTGGCTTATTATAAAACAAAAAACCAGTCTCCATGTTGTATTAATCTAAAGGACAGTGATTGGAAATTATAATAATTGTGTTTATTATATTATCATAGGTCTCAATCTGATTTATTGTAAGTATATGTATAAGTAAGGTTTGAGAAGAAGTCTATCCAGTTGCTGGGTTCCTTTGTTACTTATCCCAGAATGGTGATAGGTTATTGAATCTTCTCTAGAGTTAACAATTCCATTCTAGTTGCTGGAGACATCTTGATATTTTTAGTTGGTAGCATTTTCTCCCATATTTTAGGTAATGTTGATATTTTTAGTTAACTTTCTGTTATATTTTAAAAAAATGAATGTAGTTGTAAATAGGGACTACCAGACAATTTTTTTTAACAAAGTTGCTAATTGTGGTGTTATCCTATAAGGAGACAATAATGCCCCTACCAGACACCAGAGGTTAACAAAAAGACCAATAATAAGAAAGTGTTGCTTTGTGGGGGTAATTGCTGGCCAATTAGTTCTCAAAGACATTAAGTGCTGTTGCCATTGTTTCTAATTAAGGCTTTGTTGCTTAAAACATCACACACTTGAGTCATAAACCATCGCTGTTACTGATCTAGAAGCTTTATTCCTACTTGCTAGTTTTCACATTGCTTGATGTGTTTTCACACTATTGAAGTAAAAAAAAAAAAACAATTCATTCACACACATCTATGAATTGTGCAACATTCAGTAATGGCTGGCTTAGATACATATGCCCACTGGTGAAAGAGTGGCACAAGCATCACGATTGTTTTTATCTCCTGTGCTAAAAATTGGAAAACATACCATTACTGAAATAAAAATATATCCATGAATAGGTCATGGACCCTAGGGAAAAAAGGCTACTATTATTCTGCTAAATGGACATAGTATTAAACTCACTTCTAATAATTTATTGTTATAGCCATAGATGTATGAGAAACTTCTTCTTGCAGCTGGTGGTGGTTAGCACAGAAACTCATAACTGGCAAAGAAGCACAATAAAAGACCCTGGGATGCTCGGCTTTAAGGGAAACATATATAACACATCTCTTCCCAAGGCTAAGATATCACTGGGGAAAGGGAAATGAAAAGAGTGTAAAAGCTACAAAATGTGGGTAACTACAAAATACATTGTCATCTGGACACAGCATAGCAGTTGACAAACTAATAGACATTTTGTAACAGAGTGCACAATATATATAAAAGCCCAAGTCAGACTCAATCCCATTGTGGATATGATTGTTGGGCACAAAATCCTACCACTAGTCATAAATCAATATTGGAAAATATTAGCTTCTGGGAGAAGAAGAGAGAGTTTTCTATAAGAGAGTAGGTCCTGGAAAACATGGCTGGAAAATCAAACATCCAAGAATATATTGTGCAAGCAGTCACTGATCTTGGGATAAAAACTAAAAGGACACAAATTTGAGTAAAAAGAAAATGAGAGTACATTTGAGTAGAGTTGGGAAGACAGGTAAATGTAATCAAAACATTGTACAAATAACTAATAATTTTGAAAGCAAGAGAAGAACATGAGAAAGTTTGCTGGTGGCATCAGGAATTTCACATTTCTCCAATCAGTGTTACCACCTCCTGGACCCAGGTTTCTATGTCTAAAGCTATAATGTGTGGAACCAAATCTTTTAGTAGCTGACTTGTGGCATAATGACTGTGGACACATTCTATAAATAATCTCATGACAGAAGATGCTTCAGCTGAAGAAAATGATGGCATTCTCTTCCCTGACTTCTCTTGCATTATTTGTGTACTTAAAAATAGCTGTAAATTCCTTTTTTATTTTTATTTAATATACAATGCATCCCAACATTGTACAGTTACAGAAGGACTACTGCTGTAACTGAATTCCTAACCCACTTTTTCTTCTGACAAAGAAACAAAATGAGAAAACACTAGATTACCAATTTGTAGTTCTTTATTCAACATTTTTAATCTGGCTAAAGTCTTAGGAAGCCCTTGAAATTTATGACCAAATAACCTTGGTATCAAAGATACATTTTTTTGGTGTAACTAAGTTACTACTGTGTAAAAAAAAAAATTGTTAGGTCTCTATCTATCACCTCTTGAGGGGCATAATAATGAATCTATCATGATTCACCTACCCTACTGTTGCTGTAGGCAAATGATACCCATGGAACAAATATGTCTAAGCATCTGGACAACGAGAGAGATAAGAGTGAGTGTGTATGTGTGTGTGTGTGTGTGTGTGTGTGTGTGTGTGTGTGGTGCAGGTGTATGTGTGTGAGTGGTGTTTGTATCTATGTTTTTGTGTTTGTACATTGGTGTGTGTGTCTGTGTGTGTTGACTACTCTTTCATCAAAAATGTATAAATTAATGTAAGATAAAGTGTCACAGATGATAAATGGAACATAAGTCTTTGAAAGGCATTCAAATGAGATATTCATTGATAGAGAACTTCATCAACTTGATCTTCTCATGTTTCAACTCATTCAGTTCACTTTCTGATTTTAAATAAACCTGTTCTGGAATAGAGTCAATGACAGAGTGAAAAAGCTGTATATAAGACATATAAATACGGATTTTTTTTACCTCACTCTCCAAAAATCACTCCAACTTTATTCTCACAAGATTCATGAACAATAATTTTATTCCTTTGATTTGTTTCTCAAATGAGTTGGTAGTGGAAGCTAAACTATTAGAAATTCTATTTTTCTTGAAATTCTAAAGAATCAGAGATATCATTTTTTCTTACTGCTGAGTAGTATTCCATTGTGTAGATGTACCACAGTTTGTTAATCCATTCTTCAGTTGAGGGACATCTAGGTTGTTTTCAAGTTCTTGCTATTACAAATAATGCTGCTATGAACATAGTTGAGCTAATACCTTTGGAGTGTGACTGTGCTTCTTTAGGGTATACACCCAGAAGTGGTATTGCTGGGTCCTTGGGGAGATTGATTCTCAATTTTCTGAGAAACCTCCATATTGCATTCCAAAGTGGCTGAACAAGCTTACACTCCCACCATCAATGGAGTAGTGTTCCCCTTTATCCATATTCCTGAGTGAGGTATCACAAACCCAGAAAGGTAAGCAGGGGATATACTCACTCATTAGTGGTCTCTAAACAAACTAACAAGAAAAAAGCCAAGCATGCCCAAGCTGCAAACCACAACTACTAAACAGCTTGGGATCAGAAACACCCTGGACTGACCCTTCTGATCCCACTACACCTATAGGAACACTGGACTCATACGTGAAGGAGAGGGGACAAAACTGGATATGCCAGGAGTGGAGACTGAATGAAGTTTTATTGGATCAGTGGGAACATAGGACTGTCTGCAGCCTGCCTGGGGAGGGGATGGGGAGTTGTGGAGACAGAAAAAATGACCTGATGTGGTGGAGGGGGGAAGGGACCTTGAATGGGAATACACAGGGATAGGAAAAAAAAATCCAGAGGGAAAGATGAACACAAAGTAATTTTATGTGTAGCAAATTATTTGCATTATAACCCTTGATAAGTCATGCTTATGATTTTTATTTTCTTTATAGTTATTGTTGACTTATCAGCAATTTAAATTCAACTTACTATTTTTCTTGATAAATACAAAATAAAGAAAAAAAGAAACAGAGAAGTAGTTTAGGATGAATTCACTAACCTAATTCTGAACTCACAATCCTAGAAAAGCAAAAGGTATAATGAGCCTCACTGGTTTCATTGTTATTAAATGTGTTGATATAGTAATTACGCATATACTTGTAAGTTGCTCTGAATCAGTTATGAGCTAGAGAGTGAAATTACATCAATTTTGCAAATAAGACATTTAAATTTACATATATTCTGTAAACTTCTCAACAAGTATATACCCTTACCCATTAGCCCAAAATGGGGCTTTTAGAACCACTGGACCCTGGACTTATACTCAAATGACAAAGAGTAGGAACAATGTAAAATATATCTCATGGAGTGGCATTGCTTAACTTTAAGCCCAATTGATTGCAGTTAATCAGAACCTTACTAGAATTTTCACCTATTCAAGGCACTATAGTAAATATTCAGGCATACAGAAACTTTAATAAGAAAGAGTTACATCTTTATGGAGCTCTGCATTGGCTACACTTGTACTTCTATGAAAAGTAAATATTTCATAACTAGTAAATCTTCATTCTTTCCTCTAGCAGATTTTCCTTCATTATTTTTATTTTATCTTAAAAATAAAGTCTTTCCAGTAGACATATAATTGAAAGATAACAATAGCACTTTCTACAGGCAGAGAACATTAATGTGGCTTTTAGGACCCAGGGGATGTGGATAAAAGGCACAGTAGTAGACAAAGAAAGGATGTAATTCTGGGTTATAAAAGGCAACATCAGTACTCAGGAGATCTATGTAAATATATAAGTAAGAAGTAAGAAACAGCCAAGATATGGACTGGGTAGTCTTCAGCATCAAAGTTGCTAACTAGCTGTTGTAATACAGATGAAGCTGAATGAGTATCTTTTAGTGGGATGAGTGTGTACTATGGCATCTTCAAATATTTTGACAAACCTGGTATAATGGGAAAGTTTAAAGCTTCATTTATGTGATATTCAGATTTCATGAAACACACTCTTATCTAGTAAGGGCACTGATATATGAAGAGTGACATGATACTATCTCCAGAGATGCAACTCGTAGAGCATATTGAGTAATTATTGAATACTCACCTTGCCTAGTATGTTTAATGAGAAGGTCTTTCCCTCGTCTCAGTTTGGTTGAGATTCTTGTGGATGTTCCTCAGGGGTCTACGCCACATTTATAGACCCATCACCCCATCATAGTAATGAAGAAACAATTCATAGACATGGCACTCACCCAAGTTGTGTACTTAGAGAATTTCAACAGTGATGAAGAAAACCCTTTTTTTCTGTAGTGCTGTCAGGCTTCATATGCACTGATATCTGCCTCCAGTATCTTGGGTCTCATCTCAAAATGTCAATCTAAAAATAAATGCTTTGACTCCACCAAATCTTTCTTTAAAGTTAATGAAAAAAATGGGGGAAAGCCTCTTAGTTAGAAATGAGTAGTGGACTGAAACCATCAAGAAAATGAAGACTGACAGTTTAATTTTGCTAAATACTATAAAAGAAAGGATGTCAACTGGGATGGCTGATAGCCTTGCCCCAGGTGACAGTAATCGAGTATGCTGAAGAACAATGTAGTCATTTCCTTTAAAAGTATTTTAAAAATTTGCATAAAAATTTCTGGGCATAATCCTTTTAAGTGGGGACTAAAGGTCATGCTTCATCTTTTCTCCCCAAGATTTCTCATGGAAGCTGAAGTGGGCATATTTACTTAAAATTCATATTTCCAAAATGCCTCCTCATGTTTGTTGCCCTTGATGGTAAGCACTCTGCATCCTCAGCTCATACAGTCTTTCAGAATGATGTCACAGCAATGACAGCTACATTTACCTGGCTTAAGTCTTCTCCACTCAGATGCTTCTCAATTTAGAAACTGTCAAACATATCAGGTTTAAGAGGGTTGGCATTATTAAAATAGGCAGATATATGTACTGTGCTCTTAACTTTACTTGGACACAGAGACTGTAACTTTAGAATTAATTGCAAAGGGCAAGTCTACTAAAATGGCTGAGCAAGACCTGCATCACAGATTGAAAACCCACCTCCAAGTGGTGAAGGTCAGGCTAAAATAAGAAATTACACACAATTCAATATGCATGCAAGTGTAATGGGCAAGTGGAAGACAAAGTTTGAGGTAAGAATAATGCAATTAAAAAAAACAATTTTCAAAGGAAAAAAATGTCTCACCTCAGATGGACACCTAAGAAAGAAACTCTGAAGAGTCTTTTTGAAAAGGAATCTAAAGTCCCAGCATGTGACGAAAAAAGAAAATAAATAGCATTGTTGGCAGAAATCTGATTCAATGACAGTCACAATCAAAAGATCAGGTGATTTCTTTGGAACTCCAGGACTGTAATGACTCTATAGAAATCTTCTAACCTAGGATAAGAGACTCAGCCTTTTTATCTCCTACACTCACCACCAAGGAAAAAGGAGCACTTTGAGCAAGATATTTCTCAGTACTCCCAAGATCCAGATCATATTTTGCAGAAAAATCTTAATTTCCAAAACTATCATCAGCTATATGGCTGAGGTATGGGGATCCTTCTGAAGTAGGAGAATCACATATTTCAGTCCAGTAGATATCATCAGCCTTGCCCACTAATCCCTCATATTAACTTCCATATAAATTCTGTAAGCCACTTTTAAGATTCTGGAGTTTTCTTTTATTAAAATGTATTATAAGAAACTACAGTACAAATTCAGTTGCACCTACCACACACACCAACTATCTAAGAACTGAGCTTGAATTTCAGGCTCCTTTAGCTGATTATAGTAGAGAACATATCATGTTGCCACAGAGGGTATTGATCACCTAACTGTGAATGGTCTGGGATTTGCCCACCTTCCCATTCATATTATTTAATCTTCTAACTTGTTTATGTCCAATTTCAAATAATCCATTTTTAATCTTATTAAACAATGTTGAATGCATTATTGTCATCTTTCCTGTTTCTTCACATAGCTCAGGATGAACATTTCTGCCTAAAAAGACTTAAATACTCAATATGATAAAAAAAATAACTCAATAAAATTCCAGTATCCTATATAGAACTGTTTTTAATAGTTTTTTATATTATTGTGGATTAGATGGTTTTGCTTTCTTGAGTTGCTAGAAATTTCTCATGTACATTCTCCACCATGTTATTTCTAATGCTTGGAGTTATTTGAATCAGAGCCTAAGATGATTACAAAACCCTTTCCTAATGCTATAAATTTATTAATTAATTTCATGTCTCCACTGAGTAATTCTGGGTGCAGAGCATCAGAGGAAGATCAGAGAGACATTGTGCTTCATTTTTTGTAGCAGTCATTGTAAAATAGGCTCCTTCACTCAGAAGGTTCTGTTCTGGAATGGCTCGTTGAATTCCTAAATTATTCACTTCTATAGTAATTTCTTGAATATTCATAGATGTTTTTGTCCTTGACTCTGAAGTTCATGCCCTTTACTAAGTCCTCTAGTAAGTTTACCATTCCCCCTTATCACTCTGATTAGCATGATGTCACAAGAAAGTTTAATACTGAGATGTTCTGTTTGACATCCAGATGTTCAGTCTTTTTAGACTATGTAGCTGTAGAGGTCAGAAGAGCATAGTGGACTCAGAGCTTCTGAGGAAGGCAGATCTTCAATCTCTAGTACACATCTTGTCAGTCTGACTAACGGATGGTCATTCCAGTTTCCTATAGAAAAATACTCATTGGGTAGATTGTTAAGATGTGTATGATATGTAACTGTAACAAGTTCAATTCTTTTAACAATATTTTTTAACTTAGCTTAAATGCTTGTCATTAATTCTTCATTTACTTATATATTATTGCCATTTCTACTCCCAGCAGAGTAGTCAGTATCAATAAAATTCCCAAAAATCCATTGTTGTTTTGTTGCCCTTGGTCCAGCTTCTTAATTTAGTTTTATATATACACTTTAAACCCTGTGCATGTATGTTTATTAAGGCCTTCAACTCACTTACAGTATGATGATGACTGTTCTTATTTGTCTCTTTGAGTTGAGTTGGAATTATCTAGAACACATGTCTCTGAGCACTTCTGTGACTGTGTTTGATAATAAGAGACATACTTTGAATGTGAGTGAGAGCCTTGTATAGACTGAGATACGAAACTGAATACAAAGAGAAAGAGAAAAAGAAAGTCATCTACCTATCAGCATTTATCTCCCTCTGCTTCCTAACTGCAAGAAAAATGTGGTAAGCATGCAGGTACAACTTGTTTGCTATGATGAACCCTCAAAGTGGGAAGCAAGGCAAAACAAATCCTTTTCTTTCAGGTGCTTGTCATAGCACTGAGAAAATTAATACAGCTACATCTTTTAAAGGTCGCAGTTTTCAGTGTGAGTCACTAAATGGGGTACTGATCAGCAAAGAGAGAGAGAAGAGAGAGTTGTGGGGGAAGGTAGAAAGGAGCATGTTACATAAAATTGCAAAGATCTCTATGATAAAGAAATTATTTTTAAGAAAGAAAATGTGAACTTTGTAGGCATAGAAATTCATGGGTATATAAGCAGTTAATGATTTCAGTAAACCAAATGCTATGTCAACTTATTTCCTCCCAAATAAGAAGTTGATCTTTTGATTTACCTGACCAGCAAGATGTGAGAAACCCTAAACCTTCTGAAATTTAGTGGATTTCAAGAGCAATTTATGAGAATCAACATCTCTTCCTCCTCCTTTCTTCTCTCCTGCCCACACTCTATTTTTAAAAAGTGAATCTTCTGAATGCCTACAGGGAAGTCCTCTGGCGTTCTTTCTTTTTTTCTTTCTTTCTTTCTTTCTTTCTTTCTTTCTTTCTTTCCTTTTTTTGTTTATTTGGGTTTTTTTGTTTGATTGATTTTTACATCTCTACAAAAGTCTCCCCTTCTTCCTCTCCTCCTAGTTCCTGCCTCCCCATCTCCTTTTCTATTAAGGCTGGATAAAGCAATCCAGTAGGAAAAATAGGTCCTGGAAGCAGAGAATGCCTTCAGAGACAGCCCCTGCTCTCACTGATGACAGTCTCACAACAAGACCCAGTTATGTAACTGTAACATATAGACAGAGGGCCTGGATTGGTCACATTAAGCTCCCTGGTTGTCAGTTTAGTCTCAGTGAACCCCTATGAGTCCAGGTTAGTTGATTCTCTGGATTTTCTTCTGATGTTCTTGACCCATCGTGCTGCTACAATCTTTCCCCCTTCTCTTTTACAGGATTAGCCAAACTCCACCTAAAGTTCGACTATGGGTCTCTCCATTGGTTTCTATCAGATTCTGGGTGAAGTCTCTGAGATGAAAGTTTGGCCTAATAACAATCTGAGTACAGTAGAATATGATTAGGAGTCATTTCATTGACTTCTTTTTCCTAGTCTTATCTGGTTCTATCTTAGGTCTCTGGGGTATGTCAACCTCTGGGTCCTGGCCCTCAGGGGTGAGGTCCTTTTTAAGGTATGGGTCTCAAGCTGGTCCAGTCATTAGTTGTTCACTCCCACAATTTCTGCACCACCTTTACCTCAGCAGATCTTATAGGCAGGACAAATTCTAAGTCAATGCATCTGTGGCTGGATTGATGTCTCAGGCTCTCCACTAGAAGTTTTGCTTGGTTACAGGAGAAGGCTAATTCAGGCTTCGTATTCTCTATAGCTAGGAATCTTAGCTAAGTTCACCCTCATAGATTGCTGAGAGTTCCCATTATAAAGCTAAGACTTAGAAATAAATTCAAACACCTATAAGCACTTGATTATGAACAGAGAAACCAAAATTATACATTGAAAAACAGACATCTTTACAAATGCTGCTAACCTAACTGGCTGTCTTCATATGGAAAAATGCAAATAGATTCCTGTCAATCATTCTGCACAAAACTCAAGTCTAAGTGTGTCAAAGATCCCAACATAAAACCAGACATACTGAACCTGGTAGAAAATAAAGTGGAAAATAGCCCTGAATGCATTGGCATCAGAGACAATTTCATGAACATAACACAATTATAACATAAGCACTAAGATTAACAATTAATAAATGATACCTCTTGAAACCCAAAGAGATTTTGTAAGGCAAAGGACACTGTCAATATAAAAAAATAGCAGCCTATAGATGGTAGTGCAGGCTCCTAAGGTCAAGGGAATTTATTCAAACCAGTTGGCAAGAGATGCACATAATATACTTCTTAATGAGCCAACCTGCAGTCTACCTGAATGCCTAGCAAAAGGCTCTGTCCAATGCTCCTAATTGTGGCACTCAATGAGGAGTGACTATGTGATTTTACCAGATCAAGATGGCAGATTGGTTACTGTGAGGAGGGTATATAAGACTGTCTCCATTGCAGAATAAATGAGCCAGCCATTTGCTTTTAACATGACTCCTGGTGTCTCAGCCTTTGACATCCTGTTTTCTCATACCCTCCCCCAAGGGTTAGGGTTAGGGTTAACCACTGGGACTCTGGACAGCAATATTTGGGGCTCAATGTTGTGGCTGTTTCCTGGCATTGGATGCAGTTATCTCCCACTCCTCATTCCCTGTGTTGGACAGTGCCCACAAGATGGTGTACTTTGGTGAGAAGGCTCCTCAATGCTATGTGCTTTTGGTCCCCTAGGAGGATAATTTTTTGGGTCTTTATTTCTTTCTTTGTGTGTGTGTGTGTGTGTGTGTGTGTGTGTGTGTGTGTGTGTTTGTGTGTTGTCTGTCATGTTTGTCTGCCCATGTGGTTAGAAAGGCACATTCTTTTTTATTTTGATTTACCCAGTACCTCCATATAAGGGCTGACTTCCTAGTAGTTGGAAGCAAGGCTCAGTTCCTGACTGCCGTCTCCCATTCAGAGACACCATGTGAGCATATGATCATGACCTAAACAACCATGAAAGTTCCACTAAGTACAAGACATAAAAGTACGATACAATTTTCCACCCACATTAATTGTTATCTTCACTTTGACTGTTGCTTGCCTGCTGTCTCCTTCTGCAAAATGGATCTATTCATTACCTCCATCTCTTTCATGTGTCATCTCTCTAGAGCATCTTAGGAGGAGGAGGCAGACAGTTCAGGCCCTGCAAAACCTGCTGAGGAGACTACAGCCATAGTTAAGACCACATTTGCTGCTTCCCTGTGTCAGCACCCCTTCTGCCATGGGAGGCTATACCTCTGCCATGGTACTCTTGGAATGAATTGTCTCAATGTCAACCTGCTCCTGAAGGTAGAAATTCTATCAAGCTTTTGTATGTCCTCCATCTGTTACAGTCCCACCCCACTCCAGTCTATGGCCTCAAAGACCTGTAGAAGCCTTCAGACTTACTTTTGTTGGTATAGTCTGCTTAAGTTTATGTTGGAACTTGCAGTCTTTCTGATTTGAAGAATAGCCTATGACAATCATGTAGAATCCCAGGTCTGGACAAACATCTTACTTAAGATCTCAGTGACCTATGATATGTTCACAGGGCATGGAGAATATGTCCACCTTGTATACCAGGCACAGATTGGCTTGAATGCCTATTTTCAACAGGTTTGAACCTGGCCTTCAAGACCCTCAGAGCTTTACTCTCTGGGAACCCAGAGCTTATTTTTGCAATCTTATCCAATGCTATTCACCAACCTGTGTAATGAAGCAGTAGCATGTGGAGAATACCCAGACCGCACTAGAAAAATGTTAATCAAACTTTTGGTTTGAGAAAGGAGGGCTTAATGTCCCCAATGGCAATATGGTTGCAGTCATGCATAATGAAGACATACAAAAATGGGTGCTGGTCATCATAGATGTCAATCCCAGCACCTGTCTCATCACTGTCCATACTAACTCCATTGATGCTTTCCTTATAGAGAGGAAACATGCTGGTAACACTCCCAAGGTCCCCATGTATATAGAACTTTCTGAGGGTGTGGTGCCCCAGATGTAATAAGAGATTTCATTGGGGATAGCATTGCAGATCACAGCCAGCTGAGGCACAGGCTCATTTGAAATCCAGGAGGGTATTCCTCAGCCATGTCAGTAAGCAGAGGTTGTCTAATCCAAAAATTTACTGGATATTGGTAATCTTTCCACATTCATTCTTAATGACCATTTTTTGGATAGGCACAGTCTGTTAAGGGCCTGGTGGAAAATGGATGCATTTGCCATCATACTAACCAAAGCTGAGCCACTTTGCTTTCCTCATTGGAAGTTTATATACATCCCCTAATCAGTGGTGTGGGAGACCAACAAGATTCTAAGATGACCACCTGTTTAATCCATTGAAAGGACCTTGATGGCAATCAGTAAGCCATTCACTTTATCATTTTCATTGTTCCTAGGAACATACAGGGCAGAAACATTTTGGAGGAAAGTACAGATGACAGGGCCTTTTGGGATAACATCAAGGTACACACAAAATGTAAGACTTGAGGTATGAGATACCGCATTTCCAATTCTAAGGGCCACTGTCCTTGCATAATTCACCATGATTGAGCCCTTTAGCCCCTTTTTATTGACATGGTTCTTGAATCAAGAAGTATGGGTAGAACAGTGGCCTATAACTTAACCCAAGTTATCTATTCTTAAAGAATTAGTTGCTGAAGGTACTTGAACTAACCTGCTGTAGTCAAATTGGCAACTACCCTAATTGTCATCATAGAACTTACATACAATGACTGATGGAAGCAGATACAGATACCAACAGCCAAGTACTTGCCTGAACTCCTGGAGTTCAGCTGAAGAGAGGAAGGAATAAGGGATGGGGGGAGGGTGTCAAGAGCACAATGGAGAAAACTGCTAACCAAAACTGATGGGAACTCACAAACTCTGAACTAACAGATGGAGAGCCTTCATGAGACTAAGCTAGGCCCTCTGAATGAGGGTGACAACTGCATAGTAGGCATCCTGGCTATGACAAAAGGAGTTATCTCCACTACATAAACTCTTTTTAGAGCCTACTCCTTATAGTGGGATGCCTTGCTCAGCCTCGATACAGGGAAAAGGGATGGGTCCTTCCTCAACTTGGTATGTGAGCCTGTATTGACTACTCAATAAAGTCTTTAGCCCCTCTGAGGAATGGATGGGAAGTGGAGTGGGAACAGGAGAAATGGAGGGAGGGGGAACAATGGGGGGTATGTAAAAGAAAAAAACTTAAAAAAAGAAACAAGATTAAAAATTGGTTGATGGAAAACTAAAGATGAGGCACAAAGAACCATTTACATGTAAACATAATGCCCCCATATTTGTTATTCGCAAGATATCAGGATGCTACCACCTGTAGAAAGAGGTTTTTGGCCCCTTTGGTGGAGATTTAGATGCATAGACTTGTTATCTTATACTGCCTAACTCTATGATCTAGACCTGCCAGCCTTGTTTAGATTTTTATAAATGACTCAGATGTTTATATTATATACATGTTGTTTGGCCTAAGGCTAAGGTATATTGCTAGTTTTTTAAACTTAATTTAACTTATTTTTATTATTTTGTCTTGTCATGTGACCTGTGGCTTATCTGTCTTGTTATATCTTGGGTTTTTGGGGGGCCATTGGATTGTCTTTCTGTCTGACTCTGCCCTCTTTTTCTTACTTAATCTCTCTTTTTTTTGCCTATTTTTATGTCTGACATAGGCCAAAACAGTCTTTTATTTAACAAGTTCAAGGCCAGCCTTCGGTACAGTTATGGCATTCTGAAAACAACCTTCCTGGCTGTTAGAGTGCCTCCATAACCACCTCCTACAGGATTATTGTGTAGTTAATTATTGAATGAAAAAAAGGGCAGGTCTCCCTTTCCTAATGCTATTTCTCCATCTTGTTATATATCTTATTATATATTATAAGATATTAGATATTAAGAAATTGTTTTTCAAATTTCCCTAGCACTGCAGGATTGAGATTATTTGGTCTTTACAGTGTGAGAACCTAATATACATAAACCAGCTAAAAAATATCAATGAATTGTTTTGCACCAAAAAATGAAAACTAGCCCCACTACTTGCCAGTTATATGTGTCTCGAGGTTTGGTCAATGTCCCTAGGGTTGTTCTTTTGATGTATTATGTTGATGGCACACCCAGATGCAGTCTACCTACAAAAGACTGCCAAGGAAGTATTTATTAGAAGATCTTGTATCATTACATGTAGCCAAACGTTTTTCTGACATATTTGGACCCAAGGTCCTATTTCACAGTTGCTCATAAAATGACTGCTTAGTGGTTTATATTAATTACAAACTGTTTGACCTATGAATTGGATTCATTACCAACTAGCTCTTATAATTTAACTCAACCCATTTTTATTACTCTATTGCACTGCCACAAGGCTCTGTGGCTTTACCTGTGTTCCAGTACATTTTGCTTTCTGGGTAGCAGCTTGCAATTTTCCTCTGACTATGCCTTCCTTCTTTATCTCTCCTTGGATTTTCCACTTGCATCTAAGCTGCCTTATTATGGACCAAACAGTTTGTAATTAATATAAGCCTCTGAATAATTATTTTATAAATGGCTACAAGACAGAACTTTGGGCCTGGACAGATCAGAAAAACTTATGATGACAAATGGCATTTTAATGTGGGGTATAAATAGTCACATAAAGCCTGAAAAGGATTCTAGAATACGGAAAGGGAACCAAAATTACCTCCCTAGCTATGTCTCCCATGTGGGCCTTGGTACTTTTGAGTTTGAGCTGCAACGTGGGTGGTGGGTTTCTGTACTCTCACAGGAGCCTTGGTCCAAGCAAAAGTTTTCTTTCTGTCCATGCAGACAAAAAGGGAACTTAGTCAAGTATGGAATCCTGGTAGCAGTGTTTTCACAAATGGGCTCTGTTTGCTGTGAGCATGCAGAAGCACGACTCCTTTAGAAAAAGCTCCCTGACTCATCATTAGCAGGAAAAATCTCATGGCTCCTTTAAGAAACTCTGCTACCAAACACTTAAATGAGGTTTATGGGCAGCAGACTGTGGTGCTCTACTTGGTGGCATCAGTGAGCACTCTGAATTCTAAGATTCTTCAGAGTTGGGGTGGTAAACATGGTTCCTGCCAGTACCTATGCCATAAAGCTGAGCTCTCACAGACCAAGAAGCTGAGTGAAGCAAGCCCCCATAGCCAAGCCTTTAATACTAGCCACAAGGCTGTAACCCTACCCATGTCTTTTCTTTTATCAGAATAAAGACTCATGTGGTCAGAAAAAGATAAAAGATATACAGCAAAGACAAACTCAGATGGAAAAAAAAAAAAAAAAAAAAAAAAAAAAAAAAAAAAAAAAAAAAAAAAAAAAAAAAAAAAAAAAAAAAAAAAAAAAAAAAAAAAAAAAAAAAAAAAAAAAAAAAAAAAAAAAAAAAAAAAAAAAAAAAAAAAAAAAAAAAAAAAAAAAAAAAAAAAAAAAAAAAAACCTTCCAAACAGTTTACAGTATGTTTAAGAAAGGTAGAGATTGTCCTTAAAATAGAAAAAGAATAAATATTAATAATAATAAGCCACATAAAGATGAAATATACACAGAGAGTCTGGATACTGTATGTTATTATGGTGTTTTCTAATTACTATAAACCTTTATGTGATTATTTGGAACTAAATGACTATAGGTTCATCTGGGTGGGACAGGGAAACTTCTGACTACAATTATGATGACAGATAAGTTCTAAATGGTACCCTCTTTGATTTTTAGGCTTTTGCATTGTTAAACCAGTCTGCATCTGTTTCTTTAAATTGGAAATGAGGAAATTATTCTCACTCTTAAAATTACAATTATGTAGCATAGGTAATTGGTTTTTTTTTAGCCCATTCCTGACGAAAAGTTAAAACACCTATTTTTGTTGTTGGAGGCCCCACCTATCCTTCCTCTAAGGTTAGGTTTACACAAGAAGCTAAAAAAATTTTTTCAAAAGGCATTGGCCATTCTAACCACCTCCTGTCCGCAATGCCATGATCTCCAAAGATCCTTATTTGCAAGTGTCCTCTGGACATTCAGGAGATTTGGGGGAGTGTTATGGCAATTGGAGCCCCATTTATGGATGTACCAAGCAGATTCTGACCTGCACAACTCCCAATCTGAACTGCCAAGAATATTAATCCAAGCAAATGAGATTAAAAATATCATCATATTAACAGCTGGTATAGACTTCCTAGAACAAGCAAGGGTTCTTCACCAACAATTTTACCCGTATCCACAGAACATATATAGGCTTCTTCCCAAGTTGCCAATTTTTCCAATGAAAGTATTTGATTCTATCATGTGCCACTGCACCCCTCTCCCTCTTTTGGGCCACTTCAACATGTAGGGGTTAACCCTCATGGTTTATTGCCTAATGCCATTTGGCAAATGGATGTTACACACTGTGCTTCCTCTGGTAATATTACATATGTTTGTGTAATAATACATACTTGCTCTTCTTTTGTATATGCCCTTGCCTTCTCTGGAGAAAAACTTGCTAATGCCATTGAAGACCTCAAGTCAGTCATGCTGGAGTACCATGGATGATTAAAATTGACAAAGGTCCTGTCTATACCTCACAAAAATTCAATGGCTTTCTGGGTTCCTGGAAGATTTTTTAACCACTGGCATCCCCTACGATCTGCAGGGACAGGTAATTGTGAAGAAGACCAACAAAGCTCTTAAGGAGCTGTTCACCTGGACTATCTTACCAGTGGCTAGGAGAGATCTTCATCTGGCCTTAACAGAGGTCATTTTCCATATGAACTTTCTCAGTTTTGATGACAAGGGGAGCTCAGCCTAGCCCACAAGCCCTGAGTATCTCTACCAAGGAATGTGCCCCTGCCAATAGAAATAGAGAAATTCTATTTTTCTCCAATGGCAGCCACCAAACCTGTGCTGACCCTTGTAAAGGGTTATGCTTGTGTTTTTCCCCAAGAGTTCCACTAAGCACAATATGGATCCCAGTAAGAACTGTGCACCAGGCATGGATTAGCCTGCTTCCACCAAGAAGGAGATAGCCAGGATTGGTAATGAATGTATTCCTCTTTCTTAGTCACATTTCCCCTCTAAAAACAGAAGACTTGTGGAGTCTTACTTTTCTTAAATTTTATATGATGCCTTTTGAGGTAAGAAATGCTAGTTCAGCATGCTGAAAGCTGGATGAATATGTTAAGGGTCCATGAACGACTAAGTTTCTATATTGCTTATTACAACTAACACAAAAATTTTGAATTAAATCAGACAAAGGCAAACGTCATGGTCTTTTGTAGAGAGCAGCCTGCAGTCACGCCTTAAAGATGGTGCTGGCTTCCGCCCTCCAACTTCCACATGGTGAGTGCTCTCAGTGACAAACAATACCATATATGGCTAGGCTGAGGATCTGGTTTGCTTCTGCGTACCTGGACCTATAGGTACTGCCCACGTGGCGTACTGGGGTTGGCTGTCCAGAGGCTGTTTAGGCTGCAGGCGGGTTTCCCCAGGGTCGGAATGAGAGAGTAAGTCAGAATCAGCCATAATCAGAAGTCAGAAATCAAGGTTCCTGAATAAAACTGCTGAAAGAAGAGCCTGGTGTCACGTCTTCCTTGTGGGACAAAGTGGTCGTGACAGTCTTTGACTCTACATTTTTTGTTAATGTTTGGAATAATGTAAAAAGGCTGTTTGATTCTTCCTGGATTCTCACTTATGTTTCAGTTGATGGAGTGATGCTTTTAATATTTTTCTTTTTTTATGTGTCTCTTACAGCACGTTTGCCATCAATGGGCATCCACTAAGATGACTTCAGGTTTGAATGTCTCTTAGACATGGTGGGAATGTTTGTCTGTACGCTGTAAATAAAGGAATTGTTTCAGCCTGTGTGGAGCACCATGAAAGTAGGTGGAGGAATCAGACAGGTAGAAAGGAAGGTGGAGTCAGACAGACTCCATCCGGCCACCAAGAAAGAAGTATGTAGGCATACAGATGAGCTGTGGGCCACAGCCACATGGCAGAACAAATTAACAGAAATGGGTTGAATTAAGATGAAAGAGCTAGCTAGCAATGTGCCCTAGACATAGGCCAAACAGGATGAAATTAGTATAAGCATCTGAGTCTTCTTTTTTTGGGGGGGGGAGTGGCCCCAGGAGAGAGAAACCTTTGACCCGTACAAGGTCAGAAACCTTTAACCACACTTAGACATATTGCTCATAACCCTCCATAGGAGGTTATGCATCTCTATTTCTCTGAAATTTATAAGGCTACTGCCTAATCCTCCCCATACTTGGTTACTCCCCAGGGATGGAAGCTCTTTGATGGCTAGTAGTCAATTCCAGGTAAAACCTAGTTAGGCAAGTCAACCTAAGTCAGGCACAATCCAGTTGCTGAGCCCTCCTAAGGTGAGGTCCAAAAGATCAGAAATAAGAATACTGACTTTCACTGAGAACCCATACAAGAAAATAAAGCATGTATACATAGTTAGACATGTCCATAGGGTCAAGAAAGCAGGCATTCACATAATATACTTCTTTATAAGGCAACCTGGACTCTGCCTGAGAGCCTAGCAACAAGCATTATGCAGAGATTCTGATTATCTTGAGTCTGCCTGAGGGCCTAGCAACAGGCACTGTCCATTGCTACTGATTGTACCAGCCAATGAGCAGGGATCATTTGATGTCACCACATCAGGGCAAAGCTTGGGAGATGAGAGAAAGGTATATAAGGCTCTCTCCATTGATAACAAACAAGTCAACTATTTCGCAGATTCTAGGTAGTATATGATGATAACTCAGAGCCAGGTATTGGGAAGAAGCTGGAGTAGCCAGAGAGAGAAAACAGACCTCAGTCAATCGTCACCCAGCCAACTTCTCAGACCAAACAATACAATTGCTATTTTCAAGAGTCCTCAGCCTTGCTGGTCACTTCTACAGAATTCCTAAATCTCTGCCTCCTTCTCCCTTAAATATCTTCTTGTTTTAATTGGGTTCAACTCTGCATAATAATTTAAAAGTTAGGATTAAAGGTGTGAGCTACTACTGTTCGGTGTTAGGTCATTAACTCACAGAAATACAGAAAGAGCTCTGTCTTCTGAGTGATGTGATTAAAGGCATGAGTCACAACTCTCTCACCCTAATGGCTTGACTGTGGGTGATTCTGTTCTCTAATGTTCCAGGCTGATTTAACTAAATATGAAATATATCACCACATATACCCTTTTGTGTCAAAAATAAAAAAGATTATAACATAAGAAAAACTATATACAAGATACAATAATTGTATACAACATACAATTATTGAGTAATATCCAGTCCATTGAAAATGAGAAATTCAAAGAAAATATTCCATTATTTATCCTACTTTGATGAGTCCAAAGAATTTTACCTAATTCACATTTTATCTAACTTTTACTAACTAAAAACTGTGTTTTGATGTCTCTCAAATTTGCACATTTTAATTTCTATGTGAGTTTCTTTTCTAAAACCATCACTAGAAACTATAACTATGTCATATTCAACTCCTTCAGAGACCCAAGAAAGAAATAATACTAAGTAAATAGTATGTGCAGGCAAACAACTTCCAAAAAATGTGAAAACTGAAACAGCTAGCTGCCTGCCTCTGCATTGTTGAAGCATTCATCTTTGACCTACAAGACTAGCATATCTAACAGACTTCTCTTTGAAGCAGAATATTCTTAAAAACCTTCCTATCTGGTCCTTCCAAGGTTCAGGACAAGTACTTTCTTTATGTGTCCTGCTTGTGCATTTTGGACATCATACTGTGTGCAGTTGAGGCAAGGGCACTTTCTTGTCCAGTGGTTAATTTTTGCTACAAAGAAGGTCAAATTTATATGGTGTTTCTTCTGTACTCATCATCTTCTCTGAAGAAGATTGATGTTGCAAGGATCATATGTCTCATTGTCATAAAAACAATAAAAAACTATATTGTTAAGATAGCTTAAATGCCATATTCTGTAGATCTCTGAATTGCTTCAAGAAGACCTGTCCATCTGAAAATATATCTCTTCTTGATCTTAAGATGTTTCTAATATGACTATAAGTTTGATTGTAATGTCTAACTACTAACCTACATTTCTTTATATCCTAATTAATTGGTAATAATATCTTTCAAGGAATAGCAGTTCGTATTGTATTGTTAGATGAACTGTAGAGGTACAATACCTTGAATGAGCATGAAAACATATGTACGGTAACAAAATTAATTTCAACTTTGTATCAGTATACATAATTTGTAGACAATATACAAAAAATTCAATCCATTGTAAAATGTTTAAAACTAATAATTGCTTTTGAAAAGTAGATTCAATGATCTACCCTTAAGTTCTATCATATCTTAGTTCACTTTTTTCAAACAAGAACTCTAAATCTAATCTTGCTTTCACAGCTTTTTTCCTAACCATAACCAATAACTATTTGTAACCAATTACCCTAAACAATGAAAATCATCCATAACCCATTAAAAGGCCAAAAATATCAACCCCACTGCTTGGGAATATGGGCATCATGTTCTTAAATTTATATCCTGCTGTCTGGGGGCAATGGAATCTTTAGGGGATCCAGAGAAAGAAAATTTTGTAATTGTCAAACATTAAAATAAGTAGCATTATCATTTGCTATCCAATCTCTGCATAATGGGAAAGTACAGGATTTATCTCAAGTTCTGAATACAGTAGTCTATGAAGCTGGTTCATCTCAGATAGTCACCTCAAATTTTTTCTGAGTAGTTTGTAGTTTAAATCCAATCTTTAGTTTGTATTTGTCAGCCTAGTGCTTTTGTCACAGTCCATGTGAAATTATCATGTTGAGATCCATCTTTCTTTTGAATATTTTAAACATTGCAATTAGATATTGTCATGGTTCATTGTAGAAAACTAATAAAAGACTAAAACCCAACACAATGTACAGGAAGCTAAAGTCTTTTTCTAGAATTAATTAGTACTTTATATGAACATTAACAGCATGACAAAAAGTTTAATATATATAAAATCTTGAAAATATTTATATAAATATTTATACAGCACAGGATTAGTAACAATATAATAACCCCTTTTTTTAGTTATTCTTCTGTCCCATGTCTTGTGGCTCTTCTGATATGACACAGAGATTTTCTATTTTCCTTTAAGAAGCTTGCTTGGGCTTAGAGAAAAAGAGAACCACACTCCAACTACAAAACCATTTTTACTCTATGATGAAACTGGAACTTCCACTTTTTTTTTTACAAATAACTAGATATAGATGTTAAGCAGTAAGATTTTATTCTGTTGGGTATATTGGTACAAATGGGTCCAATATTTTTTTGCTTGTAAATTTTTTTAGAATTAACTTCCCTACTGTTTTAGATAGACATTTAGATGTACAGTCTTTTGACTTCTTGAAGAAGGGTGTTTATAGTTTTCTGTAAAGACAAAAACAAAAACCTGCCTCAACCCTTGAGTTTTTCTTAAAACTTTTTTTTTTTTTGAGTTTTTCTTAAAACTTAAAGGATTATCACATGGGTGGATGGACCAACATTTCTTATCAAGATGTTTTTCCAGTTAAAATCCAATCTTTATTAAATTTTATGGTATTCATAGCTTTTTTTCACCTGTAGAAATAAAAGCACATCCCTTCCTCAATGTAGTACATTCCAAAGACAATACATCTTTGAAGTAAACAGACTAGTTTAGCTCAGTTGTTTTTTCTACAATTCAATGCCTTTCAGAAGCGATTGATCCTTTCTCATTAACACTGAGAAAATTCACAGTTAATAAAGTATTGTGTAGTCTATTTCTGGAGGGATTCTTGTTATTCCTTTTTGTTTATTTAGCATATCCTTTAGAGTTTGATTTGATTTCTCTATGACTGCTTGCCCTGTAGAAGTGTGGTATACCTGTAATATGCTTTATATTATATTAAGCAAAAATATTTTATTTTCCTAGAGAAATAAGCTGGACCATTGTCAGTCTTAAGTTGTACAGGTATTCCCATAATTGTCATAACTTCTAGCAAATGTATGATTATAAAATCAGCCTTTACTGACCTCAAAGCAATTGCCTATTAAAATCCTAAAAACATATTTATTGGATAATGTACATATCTTATTTTTCCACATTTTCTAAAAGGAAAACATCCATCTGAAAAATTTTTATTTCTATGTATACCTTTAGGATTACTTTGTCCTGATAATGGAGTTTGATTATAGAAGGCACACATAGAACAATTTTTTTACAATTTTTTTGGCTTCTTGTCAGGAGATGAAAAAAAAATTTTAAACCTTTGCTATTGAAGCAATATTTTAAATAAAACTCTGGGGCCTCTAGCATATTTCCTATAAATAATTTATTAATTTCATCATTAACTTGTGCTAGAGGGCCTGGCAGACCTGTAAGGGATTAGGTGTGTGTTATATAAAGAGGATAATTCCTATTCCTCATTATTTTTTGTAATAGAGTAAATAAATAATAAAGTTAGTTCTGTCTCATCATTAATAAAATCAACAGTTTCAATGTGTAAAACTCTTTCTACATACTGAGAGTCAGTGACTATGTTAAAAGGTTCAATAAAATCCATTAATACCATCATGATAGCATATAATTCTGACTTTTGAATAGAATTATAAGGACTTTGAGCCATTTTGATTACATATTCTAATTTGTAATCTGCCTTTCCTGATTTGTCTGTAACAATATGAGATATAGGGGCTCCAGAAATTGTTGTATCCCATACAACATAAAAAATAAGCCAGTTAGTTTTCTTTATAAATTTAATTCTTTTTTTAAGGCTATCTGTTGTTAATATCTCCCAAGGGGATTACTGCAAGCTCTTTGTCAAGGTTCACTTTCTGCCCATAACTATTCAATTTCTTCTTAGTTAAAAGGTACAACCAATTTATGCTGGGTTCATTTCTGTCTGTTGATGAAGTCTTAATTTTCCTTTTAAAATCAAATCAGAAATCTTTTTTTATATATGTCTATAATTTTTACTCAGCTTTTGTGGTAGAAATATTTATTCCAATATAATATTTTCTCTTTTCATTAAAATTTCTGTAGAAGAATGCTTAGAGGATAAAATAACCATAATGTGATTAGAATCTGAGTCCTCACAATCCACATCTGAATCCTGTAATTTATCTTCCACCAAAGCAAAATTTTTCTCAGCATCAGCTGACAATTCTCTTAAACTACTTATGTCATCACTTAAGGTGTTAAATTATCCAATTTATGATTTATTATCTCAATATTGGTCCATAAATTAGAAATGTCTCCTAGCAATCTTTGGAAATTATTAAGAGTTCACAACTTCTCATGATTTGCACCTTTTGGGGTCTAATTTTTTGTTGACCTATATTGTATCCTAAATAATAAATTAAATCTCTTTTTATTTTTTCAAAGACAATTTATAATTCCTAAGCACACATTTTTTTATTTCTTCAAAGATTCTTTCTAATGAATCTATATTTAAGTCAGTCAACAAGATATAATTCATGTAGTGGCAAATGATAGGCTGTGTGAATTGGTTATATAGCACTTCTAATGGTTGTTGTACAAATATTAGCACAAAGTAGGGCTATTTAATGTTCCCTATGGAAGAATCTTCCATTGATATCTCTTTACAGGCCAATAATTACTATAAGTGGGCACTGTAAAGGCAATTTTTTCTTTTAACTGTTCTTGTAGAAGTATCATAAAGAAACAGTCTTTCAAGTCAATAATAATAATAGGCCATTCTTGAGGTAAGAGAGAAGCAAAAAATTCCACATGATAGAGAGCCTATTGGCTGAATCACCTTGCTTACTGCTCTTAGATCTGTTACTATTCTCTATTTTCAGGATTTCTTTTCATAACAAAAAGAGGACAATTCCAAGGGCTGGCTGATTCTTTAATATTCTGAGCATTTAATTGCTCCTGTACCATTCTGTTTACCACTGCAGTTAATCTCTGCAAAAAGTCTATAAAAGTTTTTTTAGGGCCTTGAATCACTTTTGTAAAGAATTCAGTTTTTTTTCCTATTTCTTCAATTCTATTCCATGTATTCAAGGTTACCATTTCACATAAATTCACAGGGTTCTCATTATATAGTAACTGATTTTCTATATTAGCACAATATCTCTCCCCTAGAAATTAGTCTTGGAAGATTTCTATGCCTCTATCTCTGCCTCTTTGTTCTATTGTTTTAGCCTTATCCCTCCACCATGTCTTCCATGATAAAAGCAGACCACATCCATATTGTTCAGATATAGTTAACATCAGCAAACATATCTGACCATTCTTTAGGAATGATTATGTTACATGTTGATCATAGAGTTAACATTTGCTTTACAAATAGTGAGTGCACAGCATTAGTAATTATACCTTCCTTAACTTCCAAATCTAATATTTGTACTGGAGCCCAACTGACTTCTGAACAATTTTTATTATTTTGTGACTTCTTTAAAGTTACTAGATATACTAATGTTGGCTGTTTAAAAGCATTATGTAGTTTTGGATAATTTTATAAGACAAAGTTGAGATTGGTTCTAAAAATTTTTCTGTCTGGGTCTAAATATCTCTGTATTCTCTCTAAATATGCTTTCCTAGGACTCTTTTCTTAACATTCACATTAACTATCTTTTAAAAATGATAAATCAGAAATAATTAAACAAATAATATTCATAAGAAACATTATGGCAAACAATGAGAATAATTCCATTTACATTATTTATTTTCTTTTTTACTGGTTCTAGTTTCAAGTTTTCTAGAGTAATATCAAAGAAAAGGCCAGTCACCTTCCACTATGTGACTCTTTCCTGTTTTTATTGTGGGATAATATTCTCTTTCTGCCTTAAACAAATTTCCCCTTTAAAGAAATCCCAATTTATTCACCAAACTTGTTGTCAATGATGGCTCAGATGACTGTGAAGTAGAGCAACTACCTAGTGTGGTAGCAGCCTAAGGAGAGGATCAAAAAAGAGAAAAAAACACAACCCACTAAGAGTGAAGAATTAATGCATGAAAAACTTACCCAGATAAAAGTGGAAAAGATATACATGTAGCAGTCTCTGCCTAAGGCTGAAAGCTAATGCCTAAAAAAATTTCTAGTCAGTACACCACATGTAGCTCTGGCCAGTAAGCAGCAAATTCATGCCCCAAAAGTTGAATGGAGAATATTATACAAATTCTTCTAAGTATATAATAAAAAACCCAGAGCTAGATACTGGGGAAAAGCTGAAATATCATAGAAAGGAAACAAACCATAGCCAATTCTTCTCAGGGCAAACAGGGTAAATGCTAATTTCAAAAATCTTCAGCCACACATCCTACCATGACCCCCAATTCATTTCACCACCACCAAACAACCTCAGTTGCTACCTGAGACCTATAGATCCTCAGCACCTATTGCACCAAAATGTGAGTGACACTTCACCCAACTCAACCAGCCTTGTATCTCTGACCCAGGTCCTGGGACACAACCCTTGTAATCTTACCTCAACTTCTCCTCCCTAAATCCAGAACAGGAGGGAAAATCCCTGCAGGCAAGAACTCCCCAGTAAAATCCAGTTTTCTGGATACCACTATGTACAAATTCCAATTCAAACCCTAAGACTTCAGTGACTACCCGAGATCCACATTTCTTCAGCACCTATAAGATCAAGAAGGATACCTAAGACCCACAGTTTGCCAGTACCTAAAGGATTAAGAGCTCCTTCTCAATCAAGAGTTTATATTGGACCAAGATTAGATCCCTAAAACATGGAATCAGTCACCATAAATAGGACAAAGCAGCAGCCAACAGAATAGAAAGAGATCTTCACCAACCCCACATCCCTGACAGAAGGCTGATCTCCAAAATATATAAAGAAGCCAAGAAACTAGACATCAAAAAAATAATCCCATTGAAAAAAATGAGATAGAGATATAAATAGATAATTCTGAACAGAAAAATCTTAAATGGCAGAGAAACACCTAAAAAAATGTTTGACATCCTTCCCTATCAGGGAAATACAAATCAAAATGACACAGATATTTCATTTTACACCTGTAATAATGTCAAAAATGTACTCACAAATGATAATTTATCCTGGAGTGGACATTGAGCATGGGGAAGATTCCTCCATTGTTGATGGAAGCAAAAACTTCTGCAGTCAATTTGGAAATAAATATGGTGGTTTCTTAAAATGTTATGGTCATGTCCACAGAGGTAAGAGGTCATGTCTCAAGTCTACTCTTATTACTTTCTACATTTGATACATGATCTCTCATTGAACTTATAACTGACCACTTTGGCAAGACTAATAGAACTAATAGGTTGACAAATTCTAGGAAGCTTACATTCTCAGTTTTGTCAGGTCTATTGTAACATGCCCAAATAATCTAGAAGCTAGAGAACCAAATTCAGGTCCCCATGCTTCCATAACAAACACTTTAATAGCTGAGCTAACTATATCTACAGAACTGAGATCTGTACACCACTTCTACCAGTTATGACATGTGGCTACACTTGGGAAGGACAGTACAATATAGACAAATGGCTAGCATTAGTCAATTATGGTCTCTGCAGATATAATGGAAATAAGCTAATTGTAGCACTCAGCCTCTAAAGGAATGGTTGATATAATAGTTTAACAAGAAGTTGTAGTCAAAAAAAAAAAAAAAAAAAGAAGTTGTAGTCAAAAGTACACAATACCCAAAACAAGAATAGCGACATTACTAAGATAGAATGATGTTGCTCTGCCTTGCAACTTACATGAGGTAGAGCAGTACATTTGACACAACAAAAAATTTATCTTATTCCTGTTTCTAAAGATTACATTAAAGCAAATAAAAATACATTAAGTGGTATATCAAAATTTTAAATAAATACTGGAATTGCTGTTTTTATTTTGCCGGAGGCTTTCATGTAGCTTAGTATAGTAGTGATTTATATGACTGGTTTTCTTTTATTTGTAGATAACTTGTTCTTAAAATATACCTAACTGTTCATTAACCCTAGAAATGACCCACATAGTAATGAAATCATAATAAAATTTTACTAAACATATTTTTATGCAGAGGTTTTTAAGCAAAACACAATCTTCAAAATTCAAAGTTAGTATTATAGATCCTATTTTACAAAGAATGCAAAGACAATCTATGATTTACAGATTCTTATTCACAATTAGTATCCTCCTTATACAGAAATCATCACATATTTATAAGTCAATGTCATTACCTCATTGTCACTTTGTAAATCCAGGAGATGATTCAAAACCCTTGATGAAACTTTGCACCAACTATTCAAAAAATGCATTTAAATGATGTGTTTAAATCCATAGCTTTTTAAATGTTTTATGGTTTTTTTTTCTGGTACAAACATGCTTTCAGGTTTAAGTTCCATATCACATTCCCCATTCACAGGAGACTTTAAGAAGCAAATAACCACAATTTTTCCATCACCTTCAGCACTCTGACCTTTATTCCAGACCTCTTTTTGGAGGTCCCTGTATAAAAATTACTGAAAGTCAGATCTTGGGTTTTCAAAAACTATAGAATGACATATTCATTATCACCCCACAGATACACCAGATAAACAGTAGACAATGAAATGCAACAAATACTTATCTACTATCTATGTGTTTTTACGTGTGTATATTCAAACAGACATGAAATTTTATATGACCTTTCTTCAGAAGCATATTTTAATAAATTACAAACATTCTGTTTACACAAGTTATCTTTATGTGGTTTTTTTCTAAAAAAAATGCAAAAGAATATCTTCCAAGGATCAGGTACCTCTAAGTTATTTTATTTTTATTTTTTAAGACATACCTTGGGTTGTAAAGCAGAGAGTATATACTTCTCACAGGTATCCTTAATTAAAGATAAATGAAAACATTCAAAATAGGCATGGCACATATGTAGGCCTGTGTTACACTCTGTTCCTTGTAATCCTGGAATGCATATTGATATCTACATCTCTTAAGAATAAATTAAGAATAAATAGAAATGAAACAATAGTGAGGTATGATAGCAAAATAGAAAATTTAGAAAAATAAACTCCAGGAAAAGTTTGTAAATATAGACAAAAACAAAACAAAAACAAAAAACACTAAAAACAGAATGAAATCTCAGTCTCATTTTAATTCCAACTACAGACTGTAACATAAATGTGGGATTAAGAGCTTGTTCAACTTTTCGGCAAAAAGCCAGAATTTATACATTTGTCCATTAGAGACTAAAGGCTGCTCATCAAGTAATACTCTCTAGGTCAGAGCCTGCAGGTAAAGAGGCTCCAAAGTCCCAAAGCAAACTCTTTAAAGAAAGACACAAGATGAGCCAGGCTATGGAATGACTAAAACATTGATTGACCAGTATTCATGCAGAAAGTATAGGTAGGGCAACCAGACTTGTAGAACTCTTGGAAGAGGAAGAGTTGAGTCAGGAGTCACCCGCAAGATGCACAGGAAGCAAGATGACAATGTCTTACTGAAAAAAGTTACCAAGCCACATGGTTAATCATATCTAAGAATTATGGGTTAACTTAAATTGTAGGAGCTAGCTAGTTAGTAATAAGCCTGGGCAATAAGCCAAACAGTTTGTAGTTAATATAAGTCTCTATATGTTTATTTGGAACTGAACTGTTGCAGAACTTGGCTGAACAGAAACTTCTACCTACAGAGCCAATATAAAACAAAATGCATAAAATCTTGTAATGGCTCAGAGTCAGTAACTTGCCTCTGAGGAAGGATCAGTTTCCACTAAGTCCACCATTGCCATGGCTAAAAGGCACTTGATTCCAATGCAAGGTCCAAAGTCCATGAATCTTGTGACAGGTTTTCAATTTTTTTTTTTTTTTTTTTTTGAAGAGAACAGTTTCTGAGAAAAATTTTCAAGGAGAAATTAAGCAAGATGAAGTATAGCCCAGGTCTAGATATCAGTCTCTAGGTTGCACCTGATATTTCCATTCTTCTTCTACAAATAATAGACTCATTATACCATCTTTCTGCTTGTACTTCTACAGGTGACATCTGAACCCTGGGTTAACAGAAACCTATTTGGAAGTGTCAATTTTTTTTAGAGAATAAAGTCTCATTTTTTTTATTCATGTATCTCCTCCTCCAACTCCCTTCCCTCTCCTGAACCCTCTGAGTCAATCTTCAGCCTCCCTCTTCCTCACCCCCAATCTCCTCCTCAAAAAGGGCAAAAGGTCCCAAGGTAGATTAGCTCAGCATCCACTCAGGCAAGTCTGATTCCCTCATCCAAATATCAAGACTGGGTTATGTATTCCTCTGGAGAGAATGGGCTCCAAGGCCAGTACATGCACAGAAACAAGTCTGAACACTCCCCTTGAGGCTCCAATAATGTCCAGACCTGTAGTGGGAAATCAGAAGCTACACATGTAAATTGATTGTTTCAGAGTGCTGAAGCTGAGCAGGGTGTGGTCAAGTGGAAGGAGCTTCGAAAATAAAGCCCCCAGATAAAAGAGGCAAAAGAGAAAGCCGGGCTCTGGCACAGTTTCTGGATCGCAGCGGATCGGGTGGTTGGGAAACTCTGGCGCACTGCTTCCCCTTCTATTTTCTCCCTTTGAACAAAACCCTTTTCTATAAGTGATATTTAGATAATAAATATTACTTAATATATATCTCGCGGCGGGTTAATTACCATGATCCAGGCCAGTAAACAGTTTCCTGTCCTTGGAAGGCATAGTTCCTTTTCCAGATGGTTCCCAGGTTCTTGATTCAGCAAGATTCCCTAGAGCTCTAGCCAGCCATCAGTGTGAGAATTTTCCTCACAGTCCCTATCTCCTTGTTCATATAGAGTCTTCTCTCCACTATCAGCTGGACCAGGGACTCAGCCCAGTTCCCAGCCATGTATCTCTGCCTCTACCTATATTCATTGTTTGATGTAAGTTCTGTGATGGCACTTAGGGTAGTTATTCATTTGATTATGAGTAAAGTCCTGTTTAGGCAACATCTTCACTATGGGTTCAAGACACAAGCATGGACATCCTGTGAGATCTTGGAGGTTATTTCCCTAGCACAGGGTCTTTTTGCAACCCCATATTTGCTTCCTCTATTAAGATCTACATCCCTTTCTTTTTCTCTCCCTGCATGTTGTTTCTCTCACTTAATCATCTTCTCTCGTGATTTGTTCCCACCTCTAGGTTGCAACCTCTTATGCTCCCAATTAAGTAAGGAGATCTTCTCCATTTTCTCTTTCTAAGGGACTCCCTGGATGTCCTATTAAGTTACTTCTGATCCCAAGCTGCTTAGTAGTTGTGAATGCTTTGTGAATGCTTATAGCTTGGGAATGCTTTGCATTTATTTAAAGTTCACTAATGTGTGAATATATCCCTTGTTTATCTTTCTGGGGTTTGTGATAGCTCACTCAGGAGGATATTCTCTAAATCCATTCATTTGCTTGCATATTTTAGGATATCATTTTTTCTTAATGCTGAATAGTTCTCCATTGTGTAGATGTACCACCGTTTGTTAATCCATTCTTCAGTTGAGTGGCATGTAGGTTGTTTCCATGTTCTTGCTATTATGAATAATGCTGCTATGAACATAGTTGAGCCAATGCTTTTGGGGTATGAATGTGCATCTTTAGAGTATATGCCCAAGAGTTGTATTGCTAGGTCCTTGTGGAGATTGATTCTCAGTTTTCTGAGAAAGTGCCATACTGCATTCCAGAATGGCTGAACAAGTTTATACTCCCATCAAAAGTAGAGAAGTGTTCCCCTTGTTCCAAATCCTCTCCAGCATAGACTCATCTGTGTTTTTAATTTATCCATTCTGACAGGTGTCAGATGGTATCTCAAAGTTGTTTTGATTTGCATTTCTCTGATGTTGAGCACTTTTCATGGGTCTTTCAGCCATTTTTCTTCTTCTGTTGAGAATTCCCTTTTTAGTTCTGAACCCCACTTTTTAATTGGGTTATTTATGGCTTTGGGCTCTAGTTTCTTGAGTTCCCTATTGTAGCGGGAAATCAGAAACTACACATGTAAACAGATCACGTCAGAGTGCCAAAGCCGAGCGGGGCATGGTCAACTAAAAAGAACTTCAAAAATAAACCACCCCAAAAAAGACAAAAAGCCAACGTTCTCTCACACAGGACCAAGACCTCTCAAGAGAGTTCTAAACTGGTTATGGTTCCAGTGTAGTAGCACGAGATTCAGACATGTGGCATATAAAAAAAAACTTTCGTTTAAAAACGCTCCAATGCACCACAACCTTACCCCTTCACCTTTTCTTAAAACTTTCTCTATTTTATAAACAATTCTCATAAAATAAACATCATATAAAACATATCTTATGACAAGTCAATACCATGATAATTGGTGCCCAATGTGGGGCACCAATGTATTTCAAAAAAAATAAACATTAAAAAAACTTCATATAAAATTTGCTTTGTGACAACAATTAGCTACTAAGCAAAAAACTGTCCTAATATTAACTACTTGATAATATGCTATATAAACTAAACATACAAGTTCCATAAAAAAGTAACCTCTAAATGTTAACAAAACAAGCCAAAATAGTCTTTCAAGTTCCTGCTTTACAAAAAGCATTAACAAACATCCTTCTAAACACACAAAAAAAGCAATTAATAGACTGTGTCAGATTTCCTACATCACTAAAAAATATGACAGAGACTTAAGCCATATAGACTAAAAATAAATGCCTCAACGTTACAAAAAAGCTTTACTTTAAATAACTCTCCAGACAAATAAATATCATCTCTGTCATTTTCTAGACTTTAAAAGTTGCTTACACTTCCTGTTTATTTAAATAATATTATTTATATTAATATTATTTAAATAATATTATATCCTTCTGTAGTCTTTAATATAGTTAAAAGTTTAATAATTATAAATATAATTCTTTTTTAATTTAAAAAATATATTAAATATAAAGCTTTGGACTCACAATAATAAAATAAATAATAAAATATTTTCTTTAATTTATAAATACAAATACACTAAATATTATAACTATAATTCCTACTTAAAAGTTGTCCTATTATAATTTTACTATATAAAAATTAAAACCTTCCTTTTTAAATAAACAAAAAATATAATAAAATGTTCTCTATATAATATAAAAAAAACTGTTTTGACCTATATAAAACACGATAAAAATAAATAAAAAATAAAAAAAACAGACAAATAAAAAAAAATAAAGTTAATCAATCTCCATCAGACCCCCCAAAGAAAAACATATAAAAATACCGGCCAGCCACGGGCTGACAGCCACATGGCAATCAAATCAATAAAAATAAATTAAAATAAAATAAAAAACTAACTATTAATATACTTAAAACATAGGCCAAACAATATAAAAAATATAAACATATAATTTTATTTCCTTAAAGTCCAAAAGCCGCCGCCGCGAGTCAAATTACAAACTCCAGACACAAACCTCCCAAACCCAAAACAAATCAAAAAAAAAAACTTTATACAACACTCTATATATTTTAGAGATCAGTCTTCTCTTACTTCTCTATACTTGTAGGGTTTGGTAAAAAAAAATCTTTTCCCATTCTGTAGGCAGTCATTTTGGCTTATTGACTCTGTCCTTGGCCTTACAGAAGTTTCTCAGTTTCAGGAGGTCCCACTTATTGATTGTTGTTCTTAGTGTCTGTGCTACTGTTGATATATGTTTTATGCAGGTATAAATCTGTTTTTATTACTGTAGCTCTATAGCATAATTTGAAGTTGGGGATGGTGATGCTTCCTGAGGTTCTTTTGTTGAGCAAATTTTTTTTTTTTGGCAATCCTGGCTTTTCTGTTATTCCAAATAAAATTGAGTATTATTCTTTCAAGGTCTGTAAAAAATTGTGTTGGGATTTTGATAGGAATTGCTTTTGGTAAGATTGTCATTTTCACAATGTTGATCCTACTCATTTTGCTTTATCAAACTATCTTTTGATGTCTCTTAACCCTGTATACTTTATTACTCTTTAGTGAGTTTCTTTTGTGAATCTGGTAACAATGAAAACTATAACTATCTAGTCTCCCATTCTATCAGAGACCCAAGAAGTAAATATTAACTGATTAAACAGAAAGTGAAAGTAAGTGACTTCCAAAAATTGTGAGAAATAACAGACGCAGTTGGGTTCACCCAAGAAGTCTCTGTATCCATCTTTGGCCTACAGGTTTAGTGTATCTGATACACCTTGCTGTGAAACAAGATATTCTGAAGGATTGTCATACCTAGTTTTGACAAACTTCAGTAATCTCTTTCTCTTATGTTCTGCTTGTCTGTTTTGGACAACATACTGTCAGAAGTTGAGGCATGGGTACTTTCTTGATCAGTGGCTAATTTTTGCCACAAGGAAGATCAACTTCCTATGGGGTTTCTTCAATGCCCATCATCTTCTCTGAAGTAGGCTGGTGATTCAAAGAGCAGATATGTCTCACTGTCATAAAAAAAGAACTTACGTTATTACAATATCTTAAATGATATAATCTATAGATCTCTGACATGTTTGAAAATAACTTTTTTATCTAAAATATATCTCTGTTTGACCTTGAAAAGACACCTAATGTAACTACAAGTACAATTGTAATAGGTGACTAAATATAACCTGCACTTTTTGTTATTCTAAATAGTTTGTAATAACTTTTAAGGACTAACAATTTGCCTTACATTCTTAAATAAACTGTATAGGTACAATACCTTAAACAAGAGCATAAACATATATACAGTGTATTCTAATCAAAATAACCTTAAATTTGTATTAGTATACAAAAATCAATATCAATGTGAAATATTTAAAAATATTAGTTTCTCTTTAAAAGTAAGCCACCCCAATTAATTTTGTAGTGTTTAAGAGTTGCCATGGTTATGGTATCTCTTTACAGCAATAGAAACCCTAACTAAGATAGTCTCTTGACTTCTCTTCATTGAAATTAGTCATAAACTTTCTAATTTTTGGAAAATAACATTTTATTATAAAAGCAAAAAATTAAAATAATATTTCTCATGACAATGGTTAAAATATTTTACTAAAGCTAATAGGAGTTATTATGCTTATTATGATTTGAGTCCTAGTTAATCTGTATTCTGTCTAATGAGAGAAGGGTTCTACTGAGAAAGTTTGACACCACAGTATTCTGAAAGAATATATATCATAATTGCTTTGTAAACAATTATAAACATGAAATAAAAGATATTTATTAACTAATGGAGAAGACAGTGCTATTATCTTAAGATGGAAATGTTATACAAATCGGCAGCAATAGCGTGTACTGGCTGTGAATGTATTTTGGCTCAGAAGATGCTATGAAGTTTGCTAAACTAAGTGTAATACCTGACTCTTGGAAGGAAAAGGTTCTCTAAAATTTACTCTTCAGATAAACTAACAAAATTGGAAAGTAAACTTTTGGGAAAAATATTGAGCTGCTATTAAATTTGCTAAAATGGGTAACTTTTGTGGTTGTTAAAATAATTAAAATCATCATTGCATACATCTTTATTCTTAGCACGATCACTGCCATTTATTGAACACACACTGTGCTAAAAGATTTTTATGTTATTTCCCTCAGTCCTCACAAATCCCAAGAGAAAGCCAACTCAGTGGAGACTTGTCCTTGTAAAGATTTTCCAATATAGATGTCTCTGGGATGGCAGCCAGATAATTATTGAATCTGGACAAGTGGAAGTGTTTCTGTTGTGATGTGTAGTTTAATTCTGTCTAAAAACAAATTCTGCTCCTCATCAAATCCAACTGCATCAGAATGGACTTAATGAATCCTCCATGAGAAGCACTGGAAGATTTATTTTGCTCTCATATGAAGTGGCAGTTTGAGAGGAGTCTTACAATCACTACAAGAAGATGGTGCCATTTAGTACCATAGGGGAAAAGAAAAATAAAATACCAATGGTTAAAATGCTACTGCACAAACAATAAATTGTGTAAGGGTCAGGGTCAGAATATGCTTGTGTGCTAATTACATGTTTGTTTCTTTCCTATATCATTTGAATTCCAAGGCTGAGTTTTCTGTAATAACCCATAAAATGGGCTGAGGAGATGGCTCAATGGTTAAGATCACTAGTTCATGCAAAAGACATGAGTTCTATTGTCAGCACCAACATGGTGATACATAATTGTCCACGATTAAAGATACAAGGAATTGAGCATTTCTGCAGGCTTCAGGCATGGACTGTTATACATTTTTACATGCAGACAAAACACCCATATATCTTCAAAAATTAAATTGATGAATTGATTGACACATCAACCAATGGATGCATAAATGGAAGAATGAATGGATGGATACATAGATGACAGATAGATAGATAGATAGATAGATAGATAGATAGATAGATAGATGATAGATAGATTAGATAGATAGATAGATGATAAAATGATTCATAAAACTCTGGGATCGTACTTCTCTCAATCAGGAGTTGTTTTCAATGTTGTATAGCAACCAGGCCCAAGAAAGAATAATTAGAATATTCTCTGGATAATAAAGACTAAAAATACTTACATATGTATATATAATTATATATTTACTTTCTTATATAATTTTATATAAAATTTATGTGTTTATATAACTTACAAAAAGGCCTGATGCAGCTGTTGTTTATTAAGTCAGAACATGCATACTATAAAATGAACACTTTTTTCAGGATAAGTGTTTAAAGATCAGAGAGACAAAGGAGCAAACCATAGATAGCCACTTCTTGCCTAACCAACTCCTCAGCCGAAAAGAGGCAAGCTCTGTTCACCTCACCACCTGTCTTATATTTTTCTCTCCACTCAACCATATTACTTCAGAATTAAGGAAACTAGACTCTAAATAGCAAATAATCCAATTTTAAAATGTGGTACAGTTGAAAACAGAGAATTTTTAACAGAAGACTCTTAAGTGGCTGAAAGACATTTAAGGAATTGTTCAATATTTTTAGTCATCAGGGAAATGAAAATCAGAAAACTCTGACGTACCATCTTACATTTGTCAGAATGGCTAATATCAAAATCACTGATGACAGCTTACATTGGAGAGTATGTGGAGCAAGTAAAACACTCCTCCAGTGTTGGAGGGTTTAAGTATTCCTGGCACACCATGTGGTGAATCCAACATGGCCCTGGATAAAATAAGAATTCCTGGCATGTAGTGGCCGCATGGTAAAGCCAACATTGTGCCAGCAGAGCATGCCCACTACACAAAGGGCATGTCCCTGGGCATGATTACATAGATCTCTGACCACCCTTTCTCTTAAAAGGAAATGCCATGTGACAATCTCTCCTCTCTCTCTCTTCCTCCTCCCCCAATTTTCTCTGGGTGACTCTCTTGAATAAACTCTTGTGTGGCATCTAGTAATGTGTGTGTGTGTGTGTGTGTGTGTGTGTGTGTGTGTGTGTGTTTTGTCCTACACGCAAAACCAACAGTGGAAGTACAAACTTGAACAGCCACTTTGGCAATAAGTATGGTGACTTCTCAAAAAAAATGGGACTCAACCTACCTCAAAAACCAATGATACTACTCCAGGATATATATCCAGGGGATGCTCAATTACACCACAAGGATGCTTTCTCAACTATATTCATGGCAACATTATGTGTAATAGCCATAACTGGAAAAAACCTAGATGCCCATCAACTAACAAATAGATAAAAACATGATACATTTACACAATGAATTATTACTTTGCTGTATAAGAATAATGGCGTCATGAAAATTGACAAAGCTTAAGACCAGTACAAAGACATTTTATTATGTATATACTTATGTGATGACTACATTGTAAATAAAAAAATAGTACATTAATCTCCCTATTTTAGAGCAGTCTCAGGTTGGAGCTCAGTCCTAACATTAAAAGACGCACAGGATGGTTTCAAATACTATACTGGCTTTAATTTAATTAAAGCCTAAATTTATGTTACATGATGATACTTTTACAAGTTATGCAATATATATAACTTAATTAATGTTCTGTGTAGATAATTCATGACCAATGATTACATGTCATTATAAAAAGGCAATACAATTTTAAATCCATATTATTAATGTTAGATATTTTGCTTCTTTTCAAAATTTTCATTAATTATAAATGATAGTGCTACAAACACTCTCATTGACATTATTTGGAAGGTAAACACAGTTTAATTTGAGCTACATAGCTCCTGTAGTGTGGGATCACAAAGAAAGATGTATAATTACCACTAGCAGACAATACAAAGTTTTCCGAAATAGTAAAACAGCAACATATAATTATTCCAGATTCCCCTTATCACTGTTGATACTTTTCAATGTCAACTATTATAATTTTAGGTTTTCTACTAAATGAATGACACTACTACCTTGTTTTGTTCTTATTTATTTACTTAAAATCTCATTGAGCAGTAGTCAATAGACTATGATTGTATGTTTATATCCGTCCTATCTAAATTAAGTTTGTTCTCAATTTTGAATGAATGTGTTGACTTTCTTTATTCTAGATGCAGAACTGTTTACAAATATCTCTCTTGGAAAAAAAAAAAACTTCTGTGTAATATTTGCATTTTTCTCTCTTACTTGGTTGATAAGCACATTTTGATTTGAATGATCTCTGACAGTTTGGGCTTTCCAGAAAAGAGAAACAAGGAGTGTAGTTCTTGTGATGTCTGTAAATGCTCATGGATGAAATATAATAGATTGCAAAGAAAAAAAAAGCAGTGCAAGGCATGTTATCCAAGGAAAATTCTAGGCCACACACTTGTACACAAATAAAGAGTTGTCCAATTGAATCCCATACTGCAGAATTCACAATGCCATTTAGCTTTCCTATTCTTTCTTCAAAGTGTTAAATTTATCTTTCATGCCTTCCTTGGCGTGATTCCGTCCTGCGTGTCTGTTCTCAGGAGCAGCAGGCAGCTTCCTCCGTCCGACTTCTCTAACGCTGGAGTTCGCCTTCCCACCTCATGGAAGACTCGATGGATATGGACATGAGCCCTCTTAGGCCTCAGAACTACTTTTTCGGTTGTGAACTGAAAGATGACAAGGATTATCACTTTAAGGTGGATAATGATGAGAATGAGCACCAGTTATCACTAAGAACGGTCAGTTTAGGGGCAGGGGCAAAAGATGAATTACACATCGTAGAGGAAGAGGCAATGAACTACGAAGGCAATCCAATTAAAGTAACACTGGCAACGTTGAAAATGTCTGTACAACCAACAGTTTCTCTTGGGGGCTTTGAAATTACACCACTTGTGGTCTTGTGGTTGAAGTGTGGTTCAGGGCCAGTGCACATTAGTGGACAGCACTTAGTAGCTGTAGAGGAAGATGCAGAGTCAGAAGATGAAGATGAGGAGGATGTAAAACTCTTAAGTATGTCTGGAAAGCGATCTGCTCCTGGAGGTGGTAACAAAGTTCCACAGAAAAAAGTAAAACTGGACGAGGATGATGAAGATGACGATGA
>PVIH01016717.1:0-18548 GCA_004025045.1 Sigmodon hispidus
TTTTTTTAAATGATGACTATCCCAACTGTCGTTATAGACCCTTCATTTAGTAACTGATAGAAGCAGAAGCAAAGATCCACAGCAAAGCACTGAGTGGAGTTTCTGGAGACCAGTCAAAGACAGGGAGAAAGGATTAAATAAGCAAAGGAGTCAAGATCATGATGGGGAAACCCACTGAAACAAATGACCTGAGCTAATGGGAGCTCACTGACTCTGGATTGATAGATGGCTGGGGAACATGCATGGGACCAAACTAGGCCCTCTGAATGTGGGTGACAGTTGTGTTGCTTGGGCAATTTGTAGAGCCCCTGGCAGCAGAACCAGGACTTATCCCTAGTGCATGAACTGGACATTTTGGATCTCATTCCCTATGGAGGGATAACTTACCCAGCCTTGCTATAGGGAAGAGGGGCTTAGTCTTTCTTCAACTTGATATGCTAGTCTTTGTGACTTCCTGTGGGAGATCTTACCCTCTCTGAGGAGTGGATGGGGGATGGGGAGAAAGTAGGAGGTGACCAGGAGAAGAGGAGGGAGGGGAACTGTGGTTTGTATATAAAATGAAAAACAAAAAAACCCAAAACCACTTTTTAAATAAAAAAAAAATAAATTTAACTTGAATTAAAATTATCCTATTTTGCTTAATCAAATATCACTAGGGGAGACATGGGATATCTTTTTGATGTTAAGGATTCTCAATCCTGATGTCCAGTACTCCTAAATGAGCATGATGTCATTCTTCTTGAGGTTTCATTGCTTCACTTCTCAAGGCTGTGCTGTGGAATCAAATATGCCTTTGTCTGACCTATGAGACCCACTGACCATGTCTTGCTTATAGCCAAGAAAACTTCTATCTATATGTGCTACCCTTAAGCACAGCATTCTTTTTTATTCTTTTGTAAATGGTAAGCCTTTCAAGACAAATGAACTTTTATTTTTGCTATATTTATACAATTGGTCCTCAAAAGTGAAGCAAAGTATTCTTATTATCCATTGAAACTCTTAGACACTATTAAAGTTTTTTTATTCTAAAACTTTTTTTATTCTAAAAAATGTCTTTAAACAAGTGGAATTTTGGTAAGAAATTAATTTGGGGATGCAATATATCCAGATTTGCATATATTGATATTTTTCTTTAAAGAATGAATTATGTCATACACCCTAAAATTCCAATCTCCATAAAATGAAAATTTATCTGATTTCTGCCCTGCAAGGACAGGAAAGAAAAAAAAAAGAACACATATAAAATGGAGAGTACTGTAAAAGTCAATGCCAATGAGTGAATTATCAAACACATTTATAGGGTCCTAGAATTATAGACTGAGAAGAGGCAGTATTTGAGATAGGAGAAAAGTATTACTGGGGTAAGAAGATGTGAGAATAAGCAGTTCTGGTTGAGAAGATAACTGTACAAGGGGAAAAAAAAACATTTGAGAGACAAGGAGAAGAGAAGCTAAATAAGAGTGAAACTGACAATTCATGTTAGATGGTCTCACATGTATTTGTTGATATGTATTGGTTGCAAGATTTGTTTTAAAAGTTTGGAAGATGTGTCTGAGGTTCCTAAAGAGTAATTTTACCAGTTAGTATCTTCTTTAACTTCTGATATTGATGATTATACAGGAAATTATGATTTTGATACCCCGGTATCTTTCAGTCCTCCTAGCTATCTGCCAGAACTAGTGAGTAAGGTCATGCTTTGGAAGACACCACACATCTTGGTTGTAAGAAGCAGGCAAGAACTGGAATTGGAACGTTCTTCCCTCTGCTCGCGTTCATACCATGGAAATGTTGAGCTGGCTGCCGAGGGGAAAGGAATTATATATCTTCTCCAGCTATGAACCCTCTGACATAGGAGGTCAGTCTGTCAGGCAGGATAATAAAAAGAATCAGAGTTTTGAGGAGAAAGTAAAGGCTGGAAATGAAAGACAGGTCATAACGTACAGTGTCATGGCCATGAACAAGTCATAAATATAGTGTCATGGGCCATGTTTACTGTGGTTGTCTTCTAGACTTCTTTGTCATTCAAGAAAGGCAGCTATGGGGAATGAATCCTTGGTAAGAGATGGGATGCCACTAACCTGTGCTTTTGTGTATGTGTCTTAGGGAAGTTAAAGGAGGAGTCTGTGCTATGAAAAGAACAGTTAGAATAATTTATTCTAATGATGCAGTAGGTACAAAAAATACGTCTGGTTTCTAAAGAAAGATTTTAATTTTATTATCACTTGCAGATTCCCAACAGAAGACATATATAAGGTTTTAATGTTTTATCTAGCTGGTATTTTCAAAAGCAAAACAAAATAAAAATTTCTAAAATATATAGGCTTTTTACATAAAATTAGCTTGTATGTAAATATATTCATATATATAATATAGTGGGATTATATTGTTACATTGCAAATAATTGTCCCACTTACTGGTTTAATAGAAATGCTGATTGGCCAAAGGCAGACAGAATGGGTGGGTGGGGCTACCAGATGAAGAAAACTCTTAAGAACAGGAAGAACAGACAGAGATGCCACAGAGTCACTAGAGAAGCCAGCAGATGCTAAGGACAACTATACTGCTCTGAGAAAGGTACCGAGCCCCAAGGCTGAACAAGATAAGGATCATGGGTAGTTTAAGAGCAAGAGCTAGCTAGCAATATGCCTGGGCCCTAGGTCGGTCAGCGTAAAATTAATATAAGCTTTTGTGTGATTATTTGGTGCCAAGTGGCAGTGGGGCTGTGGGTGGGTCTGAACCTCAGGGCTGAAAGTCCAGCCCAGAAATCTACTAAAACAATATAATATATAAAACCCAAAGTAACATATATATATGTACATATATATATACATACATATACATTTTATAGACACACAAACACACGTATATGGCTAAGAAAAATATGACTTTTGTTACTATTGCACAAATTCTATTTGGTATGTAATGAAAACCCAGAGCCAGATATTGGGGAAAAGCTGAAATATCAGACAGAGAAAGCAGACCACACCGGGAGAAAAAGAGCACAGTCAGTTCTCACCTAGCTGACTTCTCAGGCTGAACAGTGTAAATGCTATCTTCAAGGGTCTTCTTCCTGGCTGGTTGCTCCTACAGAATGAATGAATGTCTGTTTACATTTGCCTTCTATATCCTTTCCACTCAGTTGTTTCACGTGTGTGTTCAACTCAGCATCATGTTTTTAGAATTACAATGAAAGGTTTTAGCTACTACTGTTTGGTTGTTCTGTGAATGCACAGAAATCCAACTCTGTCTCCTGAGTGATGGGATTAAAAGCATACCTTAATTTTGTCATTCCTGTGCTGGGATTAAAGGTGTGTTACTAGACTCTGACTCTCATGGATGATTCTGTTTTCTGATATTCCATGCTGATTTTATTAAATATAAAGTATATCGCCACAAGTTGCATCTAGTTTTCAGTTTTATTGCCATACATTTATTTTATAGGCTCAAGATTAAAATTTAAGGACATTTGGTCATAGCTCAGAAAATTGCAGACAATGAGAATAGTTTGCACAGAATAACTGTAGTGTTATCTCTAGAGATACCACATTATGTAGGTGTTATAGTAATTTTAGAGGTGTGTTGGAAATATTGCACCCTGCTATATTTGATTAGAATTATCACAATGCTTTTATATAGTGAATTCAATTGCTTATCTGTATTTTATGTCCTTCTGTTGCTACTAAGACTTCCTAAAGTCTGGTTTGAAAAGTAACAACTCTTTTACCTTTCCCTCTACTGCTTATTATTTTTGAAAGTTTTTGTTCTGTTAATAAAAAACGGACTTATTTCTGCTGCATAGTTGACTCAGGAATGAAGTGGTTTCTGCAAATGTTATGGCAAATGCAGAGCAAATGCTTGAGGATCAATGATAGGAAGAGATCTGCGCAATGACACACACCTGGCAACAGGCTCAGGATCCGCAAGTATTTTTCTAGATACAGTTGCATACATTTTAGAATTGAAAACAATGACTAAAGTTGAGTAAGAGGTCAAGAACTTCAGCCTGTTCAGTTTCAGGATACAATTTCATCCTTTTACAGCTATGGCTAATGTTTCCATTGCAGAATTGTGTCTTGGGACCAAAGAACTTTGTGAAATCAAGACATTTGAATCAATAAGATATAAGAGGGAAATAAGTCTCACAAACCTTATGCAATAGCAATTTCATTAAGATGCCCTAATAAAATATGCTTTTAAAAATTATTCTATACTTTATATACATTCTAAACCAAAGATATCTAGGAGGAAAAAGATCTAGTAATCCAGCGTCTTGAGAACATTATTAATTACACAAACAAGCACATAATAAAAACTCAAAAACTGTTAGTCAGTCATTTGTGAACATCTAGTGCTTTATGAACTAGAAATCACACCTGACCTTCTGCTGGGGAGCGTCCCTCTTCATTTGTTTCTCTGTCTTTCATTTTTCTTTGTTGAGACAGGAAGTTACAGGCCTGAAGGAGAAAGCTTGTTTCTTTTCATCAAAGGAATGACTTTGAGCTATCTCTTCCCATTTCTGCCTTTGATCTTTTGCAGAATTTGTGAAAGCTGTCTAAATCACTCTTGGCTTTACTGCTAATTGCTACCTTTTTGGCTGCCTTAGTATCAAGGGCAAAGATGAAATGACTTTGGGGGCTACACTTTGTTACTTTGTTTTGTCCTGAGCATGGCTCTTTAGATTTAGCTTGGACTGACAGGATGCTGTGGAGACATATCTCAAATTTTCAAACCATGTCAACAAAATTGCAATAGTGTTACAGAGCCTTATAGTGATGCAACCAATGATGAACAAAATTAAAAATTCTGGTAAAGGAATTTTAAAAAAATGTGCTCTGGGAAATTCTCAAGAGTGATTTTGATCTGTATATGCCAAAGAGGGGAGTTCCTTCAGTAAGTCAAGACAGGTTGGTGGGCATTCAAGGAAGAAATACTTCCAGGGTCTGGTTTGTTTTTTGGAGACTAGAGGATAGAAAACATTCAGTGAACCTTCCAAAGTTGGCATAAGGTTCAAGGAAAAGTACTGGATCATAAAGATGAAGATGAGATACTGGTGCACTGGTATTTCTTCTGAATCAAAATGTTCTTTTTTGGGCTGGAGAGATGGGTCAGTGGTTAAAAGTGTGTGGCAAATCCCTCTTATCTTTTGAGGTATATACATATCTTATGAGGGGAACTTATAAGATCCAGGAAGAGCATGAAGTTTATAATACTTAGACAACTCAGAAAATTGTAAGACTCACAAAGCTCCTCCCCAAAGTTACATAAGCAGCAAACAATTGCTAAAGGAATGGCAATTCTTCAATTTATCAGTCTGCAAGTTAGGCAAGAAACTCCAGGGATAATGCTTCCAAAAGTTATCATTCTAGGATGAACTTTCTAGTTATACAGTTTGCCATCAGTTTGCCATGCTCCTTGCCCTACATTCCTGTAGTAACCCCAATAAAATCACTGGCTCATCAAGCTTTATTTATTTAGAATAATTTCTGTGGTCTTCTGTCAGTATCTTATATAGGATAAATAAACAGTTGTTGAGGTCTCATCAGAAGAGGCACCACAATACAATTGGAACGTAAATAGAAACCAATAGAACCAAAGTTAAGTTGGACTTGAGTAATTGCATAGCTCTTGTAATGGTGATATGACATGGAACTGGGGCTGAGGCAATGCCCACAGAGGCAACCTTGATATGTCTGCCTGTCCCTGTATGATAAAGGACACTATGCTTCTGTGCTGTAGGGGCAGTTGAATACTCCTTGTTATGGTGATAAGGCTTGGAACCCAAGGTTGTTGCAAGATATTTTATCACACTGTGTGAAATATATGTCTCTGTACATCCTTGTCTGCCTAAGGCAATTTCTTTATGGATTAATTAAAGAGCTAAACAATAAATAGCTAGGCAGGCAGAGAATATGTGGGACTTCCGGGCAGAAGTAGGACCTTTGAGAGAAATCTGAGGTGCAGAGGTTCTCCAGTCAGGAGTGGAGGAAGTTGGTTGGACATATGGTACTGAGGAGAGGTAATAAGCCACAAGCCAAAACATAGTTGAATACAAATGGGTTAATTTAAGTTTTAAGAGCTAGTTGCGAATAAGCCTAAGCTAAAGCCAAGCTTTCATATTTAAGAAGTCTCCATGTCATTATTCAGGAGCTGGTGATCCAAAGAAAGACCTGTAACATGAGGTGAATCATTTGATGTTGGAGAGTCTTTAAGGGAACTATCAGGATGGTTCTGTTCCTCTATGTGTGTGATGGATGATCTTGGTTGTTGCTTTGACACAATTTGGTATCCCATGGAAGTAAGCCTCTAGTTTGTGAGGAAATTTCTAGATTATATTCATTGAGAGACAGACTCCTCTTTAGTGTGAGTGGCACCATTATGTGGGGTTATGTACCAGACTGGATATAAAGAAAAAGGGAGCCACACATCATGATCATCTTTCTCTTCTTCCTGACAACAGATATAATGTGACCACCTACTTTAAGCTCTTGACAGCATGGCTTTCCCACCGTGATGGGCTATAGCCTCAAACTGTGAGACAGAGCAAACCTTTACTTTGTTATGCTACTTTTTGTCAGGTATTTGGTCCAAGAATGTATAAAGTAACTAAAAAATTGTGGGATGTAGTAGTATCTTACTTACAGTTTCATTTTGCTGCAATAAAACACTGTGGCCTTAAGGATACTGAGGAGGAAAGAATTTCCTTCATTTTTACAGTTTGTGGCCTCTGTGAAGTCAGGGTAGGAAGGTAAATGCAGGAAGAGAAAGAGAAGATATAGAAGGGTGCTGCTTACTGGTTTTATCCTCCTGGCTGTCTTAGCCTGCCTTACTTATAGCACTGAAGACCATCAACTCAGGTTGACATCCATCTACAGTGAGCTGTGCCCCACATCACCCATCAATCAAGAAAATGTACCATAGACTTGCCCACAAGCCAATCTGCTAGGGGCAGTTTTTCAGTTGAGGTTTCTCCACTTCCAAATGACTCTTGTGTCAAGTTGACATAAAACTAGCCAGCACAGGATTATATCTCCTTGATGAGTAGTGTCTATCATGTGAGGACTGGGATGCTTTTCAAATGGGTAATTGACTGGGAAACATATTGCTATCCCAGAAAGTAGTACAACTGCTGTAGGCTTATTAGCAGAATGTAGATATATGTGGTTGTAATTAAGACTTAGTTACCTGTTCAGAAAGAACTTGCACATGCAAAGTCCTAAGGCAAGATGAATGGAAAACCTAAAGATGACATTGGGTCTTTGGGTGGTCTTAAAGCCAGACCAGAAAGTCACTTAAAGGGTAAATGAGTGGAAGGCAGGGAAGTGCAGGGACCCACTGTACTATCTAACTAGCAAGCAACCTTGCTGCTCCTTAGACATGGTAACTGAGGCTACTTATGAAGAACACTCATGTGTGTTTGTTGTTGCCTTCTAATGTGCAGAACAGTGGGGCTTTGGTGGATTCTACAGCTGAATTCTCACTTCACTGTAAGCCCCTAAACACTGGGGTCAATGGGCAGCAGAAGATTTATATGGGGATATGGAAATCTGGGGTCTATGTAAAGAAAGAAGTTTATTCTAAGGTTAGTCAATTATCTCTTTCCCACCCTCCTCAAATTGCACTGTCCACATTTTTGTCCTGAACGAGAGCATACTGGGGGTACAGATACTACTTGAACATACCCTGAAAACCACCAGTGTAAAGCTCTGGTCAACAGTGTGAACTCTAAAGTAAATAATACATGGTTGGGTGACACAGGAGACTATAAAGTTGCATACCCTGAGTTCAGGGTATAATTATAAACAGTATAGATGGTCCGGGGGCTATTACAAAATTACTGAAACTAAAAGATCAGAAAGATTATTTACCCAGGCCAAAGCTCTTTCAGTGATCTGGTATGGCCAATGAGGAAGCCAGATGGCTTCAAAGAGCTGAATAGGGTATGTCCTATCCAAGTCTTTGTACCTAATGATGTTGTTTTGAGAAATCAGCTGCCTAAGTGGTGATGGGTTCTTTTTTATTTTATTTATTTATTTATTTTATTATTTTATTACTTTTTAAATTATAAATAGTCTTATTTTTATCCATGTATCCCCTTGTTCAAACTCCCTTCCTTTTCCATCCATCCCAATCACTTTTTCTTCTCCCCATCTCTTTATCTCTTCCCCAACAAGGGCAGGAGGTCCCAAGCTCCCAAGATCCCAATATGGCTGAGTTCAGCTGGTGATGGGTTCTTAAATGTCATATTTCAACCCTGTTAACATTTTTTTCTTTAGAGTATGCTCTTAGCTATTACATCCCAGACCAATTTTCAGGCACTTGGAACTGCCAGCAGTGGACCTCTAGAAAACATCTTCAAAGTTACCTTCATTCCTTGTGCTATTTGTCAGAGGATGATGGCCTTGGACTTTGCTTTGTTACCCTGCCCACCCTCTGTTAAAAAGTTTGATTACATAGATGATATAATGCTAACCTCTAAGTGTTTTATAGATTTAGGAAGAAAATATAAAAAGATTTAGACATACAAGTCTACTTAAAGGACCAAGGATGAAAAATCAATCCTGACAAGGTGCAAGGGCCAGACATAACTATAAATTTTCTGGAAGTATTATGGTTGCATAGGATGAATACAGTATCTGAAAAGTTTATTCAGAAAATCCTACACCAGCCTATGCTTGGAAGTGTCAAAGAAGTAGATTGTCTTCTTTCAGCTTCTGAAGCATAAGGAATTTCATACCCACTTTGCCAAATTGCTTGTCCTTTGTATAAGTTGATTAAAGATGAGTGCCATGATTAGAAAAAAATGTGTCAAGAAGAATTTGATAAGGCTAAGAGCCGTAGAGGACAGCTGCGTTTCAGCATCTCACTGTCCCTTCTTGTTAGAAGTGACTACAGGCTGACAGGACCACAGCTGGGGACTATGATGAAAATTATCAGAGTAAACAGGTCCAGTATTGTTTTGGTTCCAGTCACGGAAATGGGAAGAAGCCTGATAAACAGTGTCAGAATAGCAATTGCTCATACAACATTGCAACAATGGAATCCAGCATCATTAACAATGACTGGACTAAATGTTCTCGACTTAGGCTTTTTCTGGGGTAGTACAGAATCAGCTCTGCAAAGGTGATTCATCTGCATATTCAAAGAAATGTGGTGTGGTGCCTGCAGCCTTGTCACCAATGTCACAGGCTATTCTGAGAGGATTGCCTGTTAAGCCATCAAATCTCATCCATTAACTGAACCAACAACATTCTCTGGTTTTAAGAGTCAGAGAAATGGGATTGTGATTGAGCTAGAGTTTCCTCTGTGATGGATGGCTTTTATTATGCAAGAAGGTATGAAGGCTGTTAGAGAAGAATTTTTTCTTTTTTTCTTTCTTTCCTCCTCCTCCTCTTTCTCCTTCCTTTGTTCCTTGTACTACGCTGCCATCATGCCAGACAAGATGTGCCTGCTGGTATACCACTGGCTCAATTACTATGGGTACTTATTATTGAGCTACTTTCTGATAAGATTTAAGACCTAGTCCACTGGAAGTGACTCATTTATGATACTGAAATTCAGGCAAAAGCTTGGGAGGTCATGGGCCTTTACATTATCTGTTTATTTCTTGTTAAAAAGATACAATGTGACAATCACATTGTTTTCTAGACATTTATGCCTATGATCATACATTACTATTTTTTTTTTCAGCCTTGGCCAGGGAAGAAATCTTTGCAGTGAGCATTATTTACCACAGAGACATATAAATAGGCAAGCTTTGGAGACTGAGACTAAGTGAGGATTGTTGTAGCTATTTCTTGTTGAAGAGAAGAGAGTGGTTTATAAGCCTCAAGAAGCTAATAAACATACAAGGTTCAGGAAGTTTACAAATTTACAAGACTCATGAGGCCCTTCTCCAAGATTGTCTAAGCAGTGAACAGTTGCAGGGGGAGAGAAGTCCTATCAGTATAGCCTCCTTCAAGTTGGGTAGAGAGTCTCAAGGGAGCAGCATTGGTGGGTTGTTACCCAGGCCAAGGTCGGCTTTTCAGTGATGTTCCTACCTTTCCTACATTTATTCAGATCTCCCTCAGAAAACTTACACAATAGGTATAAGGAGACTGAAAGTATATGGTTGGTAGGAAGCTAAAAATGTAGATACACATATTTTAGGAAATACATGCATATGAGTGCTTTGAAGTTGAATGGGAAAATAAGATACCAGAAACAGAACTTTACTGAGGTTGGTGATGATCCTAATATACCATGAGTTGAGAAATATAACAATCAAATGCTTAGTACCATATTTTCTCCCTCCCTCCCCTTCCTTCCTCCTCCTCCCCTCCCTTCCTCTTTCCCTTCTTTTCTTCCTTTTTATCCCTCCTCTCTCTCTTTTTTCTTTCATTTCTTTTCCTCCTCCCTCCTGTTCACCCATTCCATCCTGCCTCCCACTTTCCACCTCCACCCGCTCCTCAGAGGGGGTAAGGCCATCCTTGGTGAGTCAACAAAGTCTGGTATATCAAGTTGAGGCAGGACCAAGCCTCATCCTTCTGCATCAAAGTTGAGCAAGGTATCTCACCATAGGGAATGGGCTCCAAAAAGCCAGTCCATATACCAGGGATAAATCGTAGTATCACTGCCAGGGGCCCCTCAAATGGATCAAGCTACACAACTGTCACTAACATTCATAGGGTCTCCTTCAGTCCCATGCAGCTTCCCCAGCTGTTAGTCTAGAGGCAGTGAGCTCCCACTAGCTTAGGTCAGCTGTCTCTGTGGTTTGCCCCGTCATGAACTTGAACCTCCCCTGCCTATATGATCCCTCCTCCATCTCTTCAATTGCACTCCAGGAGCTCAGCCCAGTGCTTGGTTGTGAACTCTGCATATGGTTCAGTTACTGGATGTAGGTTTTATGATGACAATTACAGGGGAAGGCCAATTCAGGCACCCTCTCCACTTCTGAAGGTGTGTCTTAGCTGGGGTCTTCCTTGTATATTCTTGTCATTTCCCTAGCACCAGGTTTTCCCCTAATCCCACAATGGTTTTCTCTATCAAGATATTTCTTTCATTCCTTAACTCCCTTTCCTCCCTCAACTTGGTCATCTAGAACCCTTATGATCCCATTCTCCATCCCCTCCCTTCTATCTCCCCTCCTACTTTACTCAGGGATCTTAACTATTTCCCCTTCCTGGACCCCTCTGTGGATGTCCCTCTTAGGGTTCTCCTTGTTACCCAGAATCTCTGGAGCTGTGAATTATAGCCTGGTTATTCTTTGCTTTACAGTTGATATCCACTTATGAGTGAGTACATACCATGTTTGTCTTTCTGGGTCTGTGTTACCTTACTCAGGATGATTTTTTTTTCTAGTTTTATCTATTTGTCTACAAATTTCATGATGTCATTTTTTTTTTTGTGGCTAATACTCCATTTTGTGAATATACCACATTTTCTTTATCCATTCTTTAGTTGAAGGGCATCTAGGTTGTTTCCATGTTCTGGCTATTATGAATAATGTTATTATAAACATGATTGAACAAGTATCCTTGTGGTGTGGTTGAACATCTTTTGGGTAGATGCCCAAGAATAGTATTGCTGGGTCCTGTGGTAGATTGATTCTCAATTTTCTTGGAAACTGCCAAACTGATTTCCAGGGTGGCTGTACAAGTTTGCACTACAACCAGCAGTGGAGGACTGTTCCCCTTACTCCACATCACCTCCAGCATAGGCTGTTATCAGTGTTTTTGATCTTATTCATTCTTAGAGTGTAAGATGGTATCTCAGAGTCATTTTTATTTGCATTTTCCTGATGACTAAGAATGTTGAGTACTTGTTTAAGTGTCTTTTGGCCATTTAAAACTCTTCTGTTCTGAACTAAGCCACATTGGGACCTTGGAACCTCCTGCCCTTGCTGGGGAGGAGATAAAGTGATGTGGAGAAGAAAGGGTGACTGGAAGAGGTGGGAGGGGGAAGAGAGCTTGAACAAGGATATACACAGATAAAATATGACTTTATTCATAATAAATAAAAGAAAGTGAAAAAAAGAATTCTTTTTAGAGTGAGCTATCATGGGTTTAGGGAGAAACCTGGTGCTAGAGAAATCCACAGGAACCCACAAGGAGATCCCACCTACGACTCCTAGCAGTGCTGGAGAGGATGCCTGAATTAGCCTTCCCCTGTAGTCAAATTGATGACTACCCTAATTTTCATCATAGAACCTATATCGAATGACTGATGGAAACAGATGCAGACACCCACAGCCAAGCACTTGGCCGAGTCCAGTTGAAGAGAGGGAGGAGCCAGGTGGGATTAAGAGCACAATGGAGAAAACCACAGGACACATAAACCAATAGTAGCTCACAGACTCTGGACTGACAGCTGGAAAGCCTGCATGAGATCAAACCAGTTGCATTGATCAAGCTGTCAATGAGACCCCCCAGCCATGGGATCAGGAATTATCCCATATATATGAACTAGCTTTTTAGAGTCCACTCTCTATGGTGGGTTGCCTTGCTTAGCCTTGATACAGGGAGGAAGAGATGGGTTCTGTCTCAACTTAGTATGTTAGCATGTGTTGACTACTCAAGGGAAGCCTTACCCACTTTGAGGAGTAGATAGGAAGTGGAGCTGGGAAGAGTGGAAGGTATGTAAAAGAAATATTTTTATTAATAATTAAAAATATTCTAAAAAGAATTTTCATTTTATATCTGTACTTCATTTTTAAAATTAGATTATTTAATATTTGGAAGTCTAGTTTCTTGGGTTCTTTATATATTTTAGAGATTCGCCTTCTGTCAAAAGTGGGGTTGGTGAATATCTTTTCCCATTCTGTAGGCTGCCATTTTGTCTTATGGATTATGTCCTTTGCCTTACAGAAGCCTCTCAGTTTGAGGAAGTCCCATTTATTAATTGTTACTCTTAGTGTCTGTGCTACTGGTGTTATATTTAGGAAGTGGTCTCCTGTGCCAATGTAGTCAAGGCTATTTCCCACTTTCTCTTCTATCAGGTTTAGTGTAATTGAATTTATATTGAGGTCTTTGATACATTTGGATTTGAGTTGTGTGCATGATGATAGATATGGGACTGTTTGAATTTTTCTACATGTCAACATCCAGTTATGGCAGCTCCATTTGTTAAAAATGCTTTCTTTTTTTCATTGCATATTTTTGACTTCTTTGTAAAAAAATCAGGTATTCAGGGTGTCAACTTGATTTCATTGATCCATTTGTCTGTTTTTATGCCAATACAATGATTTTTTAAATTACTATAGCTCTATAGTAGAGCTTGAGGTCAGAAATGATGATTCCTCTGGAAGTTCCTTTATTGGACAGGATTGTTTTGGCTCTCTTGGGTTTTTTGTTTTTCCATATGAAGTTGAGTATTGTTTTTTTTAGGTCTGTGAAGAACTGTGCTGAATTTTGATGGGGATTACATTGAATCTGTAGATTGCTTTTCGTAAGATTGCCTTTTTTTTTTTTTTTTTTACTATGTTGGTCCTGCCTATCCAGGAGCATAAAGATCTTTCCATTTTCTAATATCTTCTTCAATTTCTTTCTTCAAAGACTTATTGTCCTTGTCATATAGGTCTGTCACTTGTTTGGTTAAAGTTACTTCAAGATATTTGATGTTATTCGTGACTACTAAAATGGGTGATGTTTCTGTAATTTCTTTCTTATCCTATTTATCATTTGTATATGGGAGGGCTACTGATTTTTTTGAGTTAGTCTTGTATCCTGCTACATTGCTGAAGGTGTTTATGTTGTAGAGTTCTCTGGTAGAATTTTTTGGGGTCAGTTATGTATACAATCATGTCATCTGCAAATAGTGAAAGTTTGACGACTTCTTTTCTAATTTATACCCCCCCTTGATCTCCTTTTGTTATTTTATTGCTCTAGCTAGAATTTCAAGTACTATATTGAATAGAGTACTATACTGAGAGAGGAACAGCCTTGTTTTGTTACTGATTTTAGTGGAATCACTTTGAGTTTCTTTCCATTTAGTTTAATGCTGGCTGTTGGCTTGCTGTATATTGCCTTTATTATGTTTAGGTAGGTTTCCTATATCCTTGATCTCTCTAAGACCTTTATGATGGAAAGGTATTTGATTTTGTCAAAGGCTTTTCTAGCATCTAATCAGATAATGTTGTTTTTCTTTCAGTTTGTTTACATAGTGGATCATACTGACAAATTTTCATATGTTGAAACATCCATTCGTCTTTAGAATGAAGCCCACTTGATCATAGTGGATGATCTTCTTGATGTGTTTTTGAATTTGGTTTGACAATACTTTAGCATTAATGTTTATGAGGGAGATTGGTCTGTAATTATGTTTCTTAGTTGCATCTTTTTGTGGTTTGGGTATCAGGGTAACTATAGCCTCATAAAAAGAGTTTGACAATGTTACTTCTGTTCCTATTGTGTGGATTCATTTGAGAAATATTGGTATTAGCTTATTAAAATTCTGGTAGCATTCTGTGCTGAAACCCTCTGGCCTTGGGCTTTTTTTTTCATTGAGAGACTTTTAATGAGTACTTTTATTTCCTTAGGGGTTATAGGTCTATCTAAATTGTTTATCTGATATTGATTTAATTTTGGTATGTGGTATGTATCCAGGAAATTGTTCATTTCTTTTAGTTTTTCAAATTTTGTGGAGTACAGGGTTTTGAAGTATGACCTGATAGTACTCTGGTTGTGTGTTATGTCTCCTTTTTCTTTTTTTAATTTTTATAGAATAAAGTTTCATTTTTTTATCCATGTATCCCCATGATCAAACTCCCTTCCCTGTCTTGACTCCCCCTAGTCAGTCTCTCTTCTTCCCAGCCCCCCATCCCAGAAAGGGCAAGAGGTCCCTGTCACGCGCAGCCTTGCCAGCAAGGAACACGCAACACCGGATCCTTCTCTTTGCAGTTTGTTCGGGCCTTTAATTATCTTCTTGTCTCTCACTCACTCACTCTCACTCTCAGACATATGACGAATAATCACTCTCTCACGAACGACCCCAGGGGGAAGTCCGCTCGTGGCTAAATACCCTCTGGGCCTCCAATCCCGGTAAGCCACGTGGACATCGTCCATAGGTCCCAAGGCGTTGAAGCAAGCCACCATCCTTGCCTACAGCCAATAAGGAGTTGTTTACTCCCGAGAGCACTCACCATTCCATCAGGAAGGTGGAAGGCGGAAACCAGCGCCACCTTTAGGGCGTGGTACAATGCAGCTCCCTACAGATCCCCCTTCTTTATTAAAAAAAAAAAAAAAAAAAAAGCAGGCAGAAGCAGAGGTCTAGTCTCTGAAGTGCAAAAGGAACATGTACAGGTATCGCTCCAGGTGTCATCCACCCAGACAATCCCTGACCCGTCCCACACCCTTTTCACAGAGGCAGGTAGTTGGGTGTCAACCTGCGTGCAACCAGACATACGCCTCATGAGTTCCCATAAGCCAGAGTACTCATGTGCAGTGCTAAGCCTCGCATCCTGCAAAACATTCTTAAGGCTTCTCCTTTAAGGAGACCAAGCAAACTTAGGGGGACTGACTGACTCCAATGGCTGAAAATGCTTGGACAACCGTGGCTGCATCGTGATACTGAAGGAACCTAACATGGCAAATGCACCACAGGCAAACTAGGAATATCAGCACCATCAGGCTCGCCAGAGCTCCCATTCCTGCCCACTCTTTCTGATGATCCACAGCAGTGGAGAATCAGGATGCCAGTCCTTCTGCCAGGTCCGGCATCCACTCCGGTAGAATTCACGATCACCATGGTCACTCTCAGCTGGGCCATCAAGTTTTCGAATTCACCAGTCCAGTTTCCTAAAAGATAACTTGACAACTGTTTAGACAGATTTGCAGCATGAATAAAGTTCTGATATTGTACACTAGTCCCACATAATTCTGGAAACTTGCATTCACAGCCAAGCTAGGCCAGCTGCCAAAGAGTATCAACCTACTCTTGGACCAGGTCGATCCTTTGATTAATAACCATCAAGCCCTTTTTTAACTGGGCAATAAGATTCTTTTGTATGTCTAGAGCCTGTACTACATTAGCCAAGACCGCATTCAAAGTCTGCGCAGTCTGCATGATATGGCTCGTGGCTCCTATGGCAGCCAATGAAATGGCTGCGATTATGGCAAGCACTTATCTGTACCATCAGGGCCAGCAACAGGAGCTTCTGCATAGTCTGTTTGCTCCCCGGCCTCATTTACCTTTTCCGATTGAATCTTCCTGGTCAGATGCTCCGGTACCCAAACTGGATTATTTCTATCCTGGGGGAAAACGCAAACAGACCCTCTCGCCCATGTTAAAACAGGGTCTGGGCTGCACCAGTGGCCTGTGAGGATGTCTTTCCATTTTACCAGTCCTTTCTGCATAGTGCCTGGATTGGCGTGCCGGTCTGCTGCCGCAGCCCCATGGGCATCCAAATTTAAAAAATTAAGAGTGAATAGAGCTAGGGAGAGTCTTTCCTTTGGGGTATGGCCGTGGCCTAGTCCCCCTTTCTGTTTAATAAGGCACTCCTTGAGTGTGTGGTAAGCTCTTTCCGCTATGCCTTGCCCTTGAGGATTATAGGGCAGACCATGGATCAATTGCACTCCCATCTGTGCACAAAAGGTTGTAAATTGACTTCCGGTATATCCTGGGCCATTATCAGTCTTAAGCTGCATTGGCTTTCCCCAGGCTGCCCATGCCTCAAGGCAGTGAGCGATAACAATTCGCCCTTTCTCTCCATTTAGGGCAGTGGCATGGATAATACCAGAACAGGTGTCAACTGACACGTGCACGTATTTGAGGTTGCCAAATTCAGAAAAATGCGTCACATCCATTTGCCAAACTTTAAGAGGAAGCAAACCCCAGGGGTTAATTCCCAACGATGGGGAATGCTGAAACTCCACACAATGTGCACAGTCCAAAACTATTTGCCTAGCCGCTTGCCTAGAAAGCTGAAATTTACTTCACAAAGTTCTGGCATTAACATGGTATAACTGATGAAATTCTGTGGCTTGTATAATGGGTGTGGCAGTAAATATCCATTCTTGCCATGTGGTGGCATCTACTAGGGCATTGCCTTTGCTCAGAGGCCCAGGTAAGTCAGTGTGGGCTCTAATGTGTTGGGGGAAAAAACTTCTTAGAGCGGTTCCTAATAAGATCCTGCAACTGAGAGAATAAACCTGCAACTGAACTGAAAGACCTTATAGGACCCGCCACCTCAAGAATTTTCAAGGCATTAACAACATAAACTGAATCAGAAATCAAATTAAATGCACAAGAAAAGGTTTTAAAAACCTCTAATACTATTTGCAGTTGTTATTTGAGGGGTTCCTGGAGCAAATTGACATTAGACCAGTGATTGGCCTTGGGCCATGTATGCCCCTACTCTGGTCTTAGAGCCATCTGTAAACACATTAATTACACCAGGAATAGGTTCTGTAGCTGTCACCTTTGGAAAAACAACAGGATGCTCCTTAAAGAAAGTCATTAATGGGTGTTGTGGATAGTGGTTGTCTAATTCACCAGGGAAGGAGCATCGGAGTATAGCCCAGTCATCAATGGTGGCACACAGCACAGAAATTTGCACTGCAGTGAAAAGCACCACGATGCTCTCCGGGAGCAGACCAAAAAACTGTAGAGCCTGTTGAAGACCTTGCTGGGCCAACTCAGCAACAGCTGTGGGATAATGCTCGATGCTCTTATTTGGGGAAATCTTAGGGTGTATCCATAACACAGGTCCTTGTTGCCACAGCACCCCTGTGGGTTGTCTAAAGGTGGGCAATATACATAGCAACAACTTCTGATCCTCTTGTACTCGCATCAAACATGCCTGTCTTAACCTATCTTCCACCAACTGTAATGCTTGATGCGCTTCTTTGGTAAAATGCCTAGGGGAATCTAGGGCAGGATCACCTTTAAGAATGTCATATAGAGGTTTTAACTCATAATTTGCCAATTTTAAAAATCCCCTAACCCAATTTATATCCCCTAATAATTTTTGATAATCGTTCAAAGTCTTTAAATTGTCCTTTATTATCTCTATCTTCTGGGGTTGAACTACTCGAGGAGCAATCCTTGCTCCCACATAATCAACAATCTGAGTCAATTGTACCTTTCCAGGGGCAATAAAGAGCCCTCGGCACTGGAGTGCTTTCACCAGCACTTCATTGGCCTCTTCTACCTCACCTCTTTGTTTTCCCGCTAACAGTACATCATCCATATAATGGACACAGCGCACCTTCGGAAACGCTTCACGCACTGGTTGCAGGGCATGCCCCATGTATAGCTGACACATAGTAGGGCTATTAGCCATCCCTTGAGGCAATACGACCCATTCAAATCTCTGATCAGGCTCCTCATGATTACATGAGGGAAGCGTGAAAGCAAATCTTTCTGTATCTTTTTTATATAAAGGTATGGAAAAAAGCAATCTTTAATGTCTACTGCTATGATATGCCATTGTGAAGGCAAGGCCATCAACAATGGAAGTCCTCATTGTACCGGGCCCATAGGTTGCATCTGATTATTTATAGCTCTTAAGTCATGCAATAATCTCCATTTTCCTGATCGTTTTCTTAATCACAAATACAGGTGTATTCCATGGT
>PVIH01016717.1:18648-44665 GCA_004025045.1 Sigmodon hispidus
TGCACTAGTTCTTGGGCTGCTTTCAATTTTTCTAAAGACAAGGGCCACTGAGGGACCCATACAGGTGTCTCAGTTTTCCAGGTGATGGGAATAACAAGATTGTGTTGAAACACCTGGCATAGGAGGTAACAACAACTGTTTGTTCAGGGTTACTTTGGGGAAGACTTGGCTATTTTAGAATCGGCCACCCAGAGGGCCAGTCCTTCCTTGCTATAATGCTTTTGTCAGCACCAGTATCTATTCAATGCCTCCACTTGTGCCAAAGTGAAAGAGGCAGTAATGCCATAAGTTCTTACTGATTCGGCCAGTGACTTGATTACTTTAAAGTCCAGGGGCTCTTCATAACGATTCCCCTGGAGATCTTGGAATACAGGAAATGCCGACACCAGTTTCTGTCTCAATTTTCTCCATACTGCAGGGTTAAAGGACTGTTCGTGGCTGCCAAAGCCACCCCCTCCATCTGAGTAAGCTGGGGGAGCAGACGGCAGAAGGCCACACTTCCCAGGAAGCAAGCACTCCCTCAGGACTAGCCTCTTTCCCTTTTTTGAAACCAATTTCTTAGTTTTTCTTTCCTCTCCTGACTCCTCCAACCTTTATAGATCTTCTTCAGAACTACTGCTCTCAAGGCCCAAAAGCTGAAAATCCTCTAAATCCCGATAAGTGTTTCCCCTGGAATCTGATCCTTCAATTCTAAGGCCTCTCGCTTCTTCACTGTGCGCCCCATCAGATCTTTCCTCTTTTAACTGTTCTAAAGTGGCCTGACCCCCTTCAATTGCCTCACAGCACCTCTGATCGTCCAAACAACCTTGAATCACCCTCCAAATGGATCTCATGCCTGCCTTTAGAATTCCCTGCTCATAGGCGAAGTCTAAATCTTGCCCTAACTTCTCCCAGGAGGACACCGTTAGACTGCCTGTGACAGCAAACCACGGAGCTGCAACGTCACATTCCTTTAAAAATCTCTCTAATATGCTTTCCTTAATTTCCAGGTCCTTAGTTTGTAACAGCTCCTGTAGAGCCAGAAAAATTGGATATGAAGTTGAAGACCCCATCCTTATATGACCTTTACTCCTTATTTTAAAAAATCTTTTCTGAGCCTTTACCAACCAGCCCCAGCCTTGCTAATGCTTTTACTTTTACTTTTGAGCTCAAGTTTGCAATAATTGTTACTTTCACTTTAAGCCAAAATTGGCAACTGCTGCATTACTTTCACTTTAATTCGAAACTGCTGTGCTACTTTCACTTTGATCCGAAACTGCTGTGCTACTTTCACTTTGAGCTCAAGGCTGCCGTGTGTCCACAGCTGCAAGAGGTTACACTCACTCGTCAGTGAGCTCCCTCTTCTCCACCTTTACCTACAGGTCGGAGCTACCTGCTAGCACCAAGAGGTTACCCTCACTCGTTGGTGAGCTCCCTCTTCTCCGCCTTATCTTATCTATAGGCTGGAGCTACCCCGCTCTCACTGCGGATCCCAACTTACCTGGGACTTACCGGTGCACCCCCCCCCCCGACTGCAGAGAGTTCTGAATCCTGTCGTTCGTTGGCGTGAGTTTAGTTCTTATCTTCCCGTGTTTCAGCACCACTTGTCGCGTGCAGCCTCGCCAGCAAGGAACACACAACACCGGATCCTTCTCTTTGCAGTTTTTTTCGGGCCTTTAATTATCTTCTTATCTCTCACTCACTCATTCTCACTCTCACTCTCAGACATATGGCGAACGATCACTCTCTCACGAATGACCCTGGGGGGAAGTCCGCTCGTAGCTAAATACCCTCTGGGCCTCCAATCCAGGTAAGCCACGTGGACATTGCCCATAGGTCCCGAGGCACTGGAAGCAAGCCACCATCCTTGCCTACAGCCAATAAGGAGTTGTTTACTCCCGAGAGCACTCACCATCCCATCAGGAAGGTGGAAGGCGGAAACCAGCGCCACCTTTAGGGCGTGGTACAACCCAGCTCCCTATAGGTCCCTAGGTGGATTAGTTCAGCATCCACTCCAGGCAAGTCTGATTTCCTTATCCTAAAATCAAGACTGGGTTAGGTGTTCCTCTGGAGGTAATGGGCTCCAAGGTGCTGGTCCAAGGTGCTACAGATCCCAGGCTCTTCAGTGATTGTCGTTTGCAGCTTGGGTATGCTTTGCTTTTTATTTAAAGTCCACTAATGAGTGAGTACATCCCCTGCTTATCTTTCTGGGTTTGTGATACCTCGCTCAGGAGGATATTCTCCATATCCATCCATTTGCCTGCAAATTATAGGATGCCATTTTTTTTTTCTGCTGAGAAGTATTCCAGTGTGTAGATGTACCACACTTTGTTAATCCATTCTTTAGTTGAAGGGCATCTAGGTTGTTTCCAGATTCTTGCTATTATGAATAATGCTGCTATGAACATAATTGAGCTAGTGCTTTTAGGGTGCAAATGTGCATTTTGAGGGTATATGCCCAATAGTGGTATTGTTGGGTCCTTGGGGAGATTGATTCCCAGTTTTCTGAGAAACTGCCATACTGCATTCCAGAGTGACTGAACAAGCTTACACTCCCTCCAATATTGGAGGAGTGTTCCCTTTGCTCTGAATCCTCTCCAGCATAGATTGTCTTCTGTATCTTTTATCTTAGCCAATTTGACAGGTATAAGGTGGTATCTCAAAGTTGTTTTGCATTTCTCTGATGGCTAAAGATGTAGAGCACTTTTTCAGGTGCCTTTCAGCCATTTTTAATTCTTCTGCTGAGAATTCCCTTTCTAGTTCTGAACCTCATTTTTTGATTGGGTTATTCAAGGTTTTGGGCTCCAGTTTCTTGAGTTCTCAGGTTAGGCTGATTCTCCTTTCTTCAGTAGTCATTAATTGCCACTTTTCATTTAAGAGTGACACTTTGTGAAATTTATCCTGTCCACATTGGCATGTCAGCTGGTTTTGTCATTATACATGTCATGTTTACTCAATAGTACTGTTGCTATTTCATGGGGGCAGCTTCTCTGTCATATCTAGACTGTCTTACAGCCAGTGTCTTGGATCTCTGGCCCTTACAATCTTTCTGCTCCTTCCCTGACTGTGTTCCCGTATCCTTATGTGTAGGGGATGCATCTATTAGGGGTGGGCACTCTACAGTTAATTATTCAGTATTTTGATTAGTTGTAGATCTCTAGAATAGCCTTTGTCAATACAATGGGAAACTTCTTCAATGAGGAATGAGAGGTACACTTATATGTGGGTATAAGAATAGATATTTAAAGTAGACATAGAAATTATATTGGCTTAGAAAAATGGCAGTAATAGACTCTTCTCTATGGTATATGACCTATACATCCATGGGTAGTTGGCTAGGTTTACAGTACCAGGCATGAATTCTCTCTTTTAGCAACCTTTAAGTCTGATTAGACAGATGTTAGTTACCCCAAGCTAGAAGAGCTGCTATTGCACCATTTGGGTTATCATAGCTGGCTATAGCTAGAAGAGCCGCTATTGCTCCATTTGGGATATCGTAGCTGGTTACAGCTGGGTGGGACTAGTGTTGCTTTTTTACTATGGCAGCTTACTTAGAATCTTCCTTAAATGTTGAAATGATTTTAGATTTTTAAAAGAGTTTTAAACAAAATTTAGAGTATTCTCCTGAATCCTATTTCCAGTCTCCCCTAATATTAACATTGTCTACTAATATGGTTGCTTTTCAAAACCAAGAAAATAATATTGATGTAAAGTTATCAACTACACTCCAGATATTACACTTTTTTCCAGTTTTCCACTAACATGTATATGTTTCTCTGTTTAAAATTCTCATTCAGATCTCCATATTGTATGTATATGTCATGCCTCTTCATTTATTTTCATCTGGACCAATTTCCTGGTCTATATTTCTTTCTTTCTTTTTCTTTTTTTTGTAGATTCTGATGAACACTTTATTCTGCATCAAGGTACCTGGAAAATGAAGCTGCCTTTGGGGCACATTATGGATGAGTGATCTGTATGTGATAAATACAAAACTCAGTTATAGACTGACTCCTAGTACAGAGGACTCCAGACTACCAGTGCTTAAGTGAAAGGAAAACATAATTTGCCACGTCTAGAAGGCTAGACGTGAGACTAGCAGAATCAAAACCAGCAGATATGAATGTGGCACCTGTCAATTAAAAAATAAAAAAATCCCAGCAAATACTGTAAAAACCAAATATTGAGGAAGAGTTTTGACTGTAAATACATCTCCCCTGAAATCCAAGCAGGACAGGTCATTTTTAAAAAAAAATCAGTTTAAATCCATTTTATTAAAAAAATTATGAATGCTAGGTGAATTTATTTGTAAAAGGCGGGCACTTTTTGGTTAAAACTACAAAATAAACTGGTTTTATGAAAATGTTTAGGAAAAAATTTCAAATCATTTTCACAATACCTAAATGATGCTTTTTAGAAAAACTTGAAAGCATGTAGATGTCAGTTTTGAAATACAAATAAGGCAAAATGATTTTTTTGAGGATTACATAATACCCTCAAGGCCAGTGCTATTTGACTGCATCCACCTTATGAACAAAGTAACAAAAAAGTTTCAGAGAACATCATGGCCTTGAGGACCACCCACAAGTATTTATACAGGGCTTTGCCAAGTGAGGGAAGGGGCAAAGGGTTCGCTTCAACAGTCAGGCGTTTCCACAGTTCTTTTCTCAAAACAACTTGCTGCATTTCCTCTTGTGCTTGCTGTCAGGTGAGCAGGGTAGATGGAATGAAACGCTGATACTTTCCGTGTAACATTTTCAGTGGACCTACTTCACTGCTTAAAAACAAAACAACAACAAAAAACCTTCCAAATAGCTTAGTTAGGCTTATGACAGCCCCAAGCACAAGGAGACAGAGCTCTTGGTTGCCTTCACTGACCTATCACCTGACTCCCCTGGGTCTCCACAAAGCAATTCTTTAGGTGCCTGCTCACAGTATCGCCAGATCTAGTGGGTTTGCAAGCAGATGTTTAGAGTCTGTGTTTCTTCACTGACGGCTCCATCAGTGCTGTAGTGACAAAGCACTTGCATTTACGTACATGGATAGAGCAAATCTCTAAGTCTCCTGAAGCCCTTTGTAAACTAGTTGTTCTTAAACCTGCTGCTTACTGTGCTGTTATTTCAGTCAACCTTCCAATTGTAAACAAAGGAATACGAGACAGTGCTGCTCTCCAAGAAAAGGCGATGCTCCCTATCACTGACCATTTATTGGACTTTCCAACTACTGTCAAAAGGCTCAAAAATGCAAAGTTAATTTTCCAATTTTACTGTCACCACCCAGATGTAAAATTCCTATCTCAATTACTTGCCTGTCAAATTTTATTAACTGTTAAATTTTATTTAAGAAACCAGTCAGAGTTTCTTTATAAAGTATATAAAATTTTCAAAAAAGGAATAATTTCGCTTTTAACTGTATTACTGAATACCTGAGGTAGTTGAGTAAAAATGTACATTTAATGGCCTACCAGCAGCAGTGGGCACTTCCGTTAGGTTCTGCACATGAATGTTAGAGAAACAGGAAACCACAGTCTATCCTATTGGCTTAACATCTTGTTCCTGCAGCAATCCTGCTTTCATCGAATTTCAACATTTGGACTTAGGAATGATCTATTTTTTTTTTCTAATTTATTTGATGAATTTAGTAAATGTACCATTTGTGCCATTTCCCTGCATTACGGAGGATATTAAAAATTAGCACATTTGTTATACTTTGACTTCACAAGGGACGTGAGGAGTTCTTTCCCTAACCCCACTTTTTTTTTTTTATCTGTGTGTCATACATTACAGAGAGCATAAGGTATACATTCTCAGAGAGACAGGAATTGGAGTTACCTGATCCTCAGAAACAACTGACTAGGGAAATACTTGTGCATGGGATTCTGGATGGGTCAGACCCGTCTGTTGGTTAAGCAAATCTGTCTTTGGTTTAGCATCTGCCTGTGGTGGCTGTCTCCTGAGCCCTTACTTCCTCCTTGACTGAGGTGGTCCACTCTGCAGGGCCTTCTGTTGCTGGTGCTGCTTTACCTGATTCAGAATTTCCTGAATTTTCCTCTGGCAACCTGGCAAGCATAGATGTGGCCTGTTATTTTGACAACTTGGTTATTCTCCTCCGTGACGGGGGATCACTTTCAGCACTTGATAAATTCTGGAGGTCACTCACTGTTTTGTCACCTTTCCCAATAACTGCCAGCAGCAAAGGATGGCACTCTGATGTGAGCTTCAGTTTTCACCTCTTGTTTAATTTGTCTGTAAATTCTTCCCTGAGCCTTGAACTGAGCTTCTGGTGGGCCAGTGATTGTCACCATCCTCACTTTAGCAGCTGCTGCTTCGGCTGGAGCAATCTTAATTGACGCTCCTGCAAAAGGAGAATGCTGTCTGATGTGTTGGCCCCTGCTTGCCGATGATGGTGCCAACTGACAGGGCTGGAATAAACAGGTACACAGTCTCCGTTTCTGACTGCTCAAATTGTAGGCAGGGAAGAGTCACAGCTGAAGGGTGCTCTGAGGTGGGAGGTGGCATCTCTGAAGTAGGTAGGAACAGACTTAAGACATCCAGATTTAATCCAGGGTTTAAATGTGCTTGAAGATTAATGGAAGCAATATTATTTTCATAAGTCTCCCTGGTTTTCTTCATTATCTCCTCAGCCTTAGCACATGTCTCAACATTGCCTTTAACTGTAATGGTGTGCTCTGGATTGTACAGTGTCAGTTCCTGCAATGGAGATATTGTGATTTTAGTGTCTGTGTCTTGCTCATTTTTTTTTAAGGTGTCTTTTGTCCTTACCAATTAGACAGTCTACAAAGTTATCGTGAGCTAATATCTTCATGGGGATCTCCTCTGTGAGTTTGGTGTCTTGTGCTTTCTTATGCATAATCTCCAAACAGATTTAATAAACTGCAGGGGTACCTTCAGGGGTTGAGTGGATAGTAACTGGCTTCTCTGCAGCTCCAGTATTCTCCTTACAATGAACGTCGATTTTAAACTGGGTTTGCTTGATGATGTTCTGAATGGTGGATTCTTCTTTTCTATGTATGTAGAGCATACAATGGCTCTAACAACCTTGATGTGAACTAGCAAGTGCAGAGGCAGGTCACAGGATTTCTGCTTAGACACTGACCCTGGAGACGCCTGCCTGGATGAGCCCTGCTGCCCTGGACCCAGATGCTCAGAGCTGCAGTGAGGGATTTTGCTGGGCAGTGTTTCATCGGGGATGTAGGTGACCTTTAAGGTGAAGTTCTCTAATTGGAATTCATTTAGTTTGTCTAAGGCTTGTCTAGCTTGGTCCTTACTGGAGTAGGTTACATTTACAACCGCATGGTTTCAGAGTCCGTGTTCATTTGCTCTTAGCTTTCCACCACTTCGTACTGGACTAGTAAACTTTCCAGCACCTCCCATTCTAATGCTAAATTAAAAGGATCCAAGGCGGATTTTGTTTCTTACTTCTTGCTTTTCAAACTCACACACAGGGACCTGAGCATGGAAACGGTGGCCAAAAATTAGATCCCAGAGTCCTTTTTCCTCTTCTGTGGGGAGGAAGAGAGAGAGAGAGAAAGAAAGAGAGAGAGAGAGAGAGAGAGAGAGAGAGAGAGAGAGAGAGAGAGAGAGAGAGATTCTAGTCTATATTTCCTTTCCATGACCCCGTGTTCTTTGATGGTTAGTTCTAGCATTATTTTGTCTAGGAATGTCATTGTTTAGTTTAATTCATGACTACTTTGGAATTATCAATTTGGGGAAACATTATAAAAGAGTATGTTTTCCATTCACATCATATTAAAACTGGTATAGATAGCTTTATATGGCAAGTCACTGTTGACAGTTGTCTTGGTAAATTTTCAGACAAAGTAATATTTTAATTTTGCAATAGAGTCTCTCTCATGAAAGCCAGGCTGACTTCCAACTCAGTGTATAGCCAAGGATGACTTCCTGACTCTACTATTATCACTTCCTAAGTGCTGAGCTTACAGGTATGCACTATCTTGCCCAGTTTATGTAGTACTGGGGATTTGAACCCACAACTTTGTGCACGGTAGATAATCACTCTAATAACTGGGCTATATCACTGGTTCAAACAAAGGAAATTTTAAAAAGATTTTTCTTTTTTTCAAGTTTAAGACTTTTATACATTTTGCTGAGTCTTTTCCTTTGAGTATATTTTAGGTATAAAAGAAGTAAGATGAATATGACTAGGCTATTGTTCAATATTTGACATGTTAATTCAAATATTAGAAAAAGCATTTCTTTTTACATGCCTAAATTATTATGTTAATAACTGAATATGGGTAGTCCATGCAATTTATTATTCTCAAAGCTAAGAAAAATAATCCTTTATGGTTTTTCTTTTTTAATTAAATTTTAAAACTTATTTTACACGCTAACCAATCACAGTTTCTCCTCTCTTCTCATCCCATCCCCCACCTCTCTTCTACACCCTCCCATACACTCTTCAGAAATGGTAAGACCTCCCATGGGATTCAACAAAGCATGCTTATCAAGTTGAGGCAGGATCAAGTTTTCCTTCCCTGTATCAAGGACTGAATGAGGCATCCTATCATAGGGAGGAAGTTCCAGAAAGCCAGTTCATGTTCAAGAGACAGATCTTGGTTCTGCTGCTAGGAGCCCCACAAACAGACTAAGCTACACAACTGTCACCCACATGCAGAGGGCTTGGGTCTGTCCCACTCAGGCTCCCTAGCTGTTGGTACAGAGTCCATGAACTCCCATGAGCTTGGGACAGTTGTCTCTGTGTATTTCCCAGTCATTCAGTTATGATCTTGACCCCTTCCTCCTTGCTAATATAATTTCTCCTCCCTCTTATGGTGATATGTTACGTATTTAATAAAACCTGAAATATTCTACACAGATTATACACACAGTCAAAACCTAGGCAGAAGCTCAGGAATTTCTTGATCCTTGAGTACAAGCACAAACAGCTGGGATTAAATAGCACACACCTTTAATTCTAGCACAGGGTAAGCCAGTAGTGGCCTACACCCTTAATCCCGTTAACTCCAGAGACAGAACTTCCTTTGTTACTGTGAGTTCTAGGCTTGCTATGAAATAGAGTAGTTCATACCTTTAATCCTAACCTGGATGGGATACAGATGAGAAGGGTATTTAAGGCCTCTTAGGAACCCAGCAGAGGCAGAAGCGACCCAGGAGCAAGGCTGAGGAAGTTGCAAGATAGCTGAGTGGGAATTGACTATGGTGCTTTCTGTCTCCGATATTTCAGCCTTTCCCTGATATTTGGCTCTGAGTCTTCTTTTCATATAATCCGAATTCATGCTACACCCTCTCTTCAGCTGGAGGGTTAGCTGGAGTCAGAAAGGCATTATGTAAGGACTCAGCAAAAGTTGTGCTTTTCCATTCCTGGAAAGCAACAAAACAGAAAAGAACCAAAGATTTAGAGAGTATCCTAGTTACTTCCTGGGCACAAATTGTTATGTTAATGTATTTATTGTGTGGCTGTTGTGGAATGGAGATGGATGGGGGCCCCTTGCCCCATGCAGGTGGGCAGGTTAGCAGGTAGGCAGCTCAGTGAGACACATAGGGCCACCGAAAAGAGACACACATAGCAATGGGAAACTGACACGAGCTTTTTATAGTGAAGGGAGGAGGAAAGGTCTTCCTGAAGACCTGGTCAATGGCAATTAGCCTGGCCTGCCCAGGGTCAAGCTCCAGTTAAGAGGGCTTTCCATCTACTACTCTCCCCTTGTCCTTCTCTCTCACCACCTTGCCAGAGGGCACACTCCTTAACTCCTGACCCCTCTCTTCCCTCCTCTTTCTCTCCCTCTCCATAAAATTCTTCCATGCAAGCCCAGTCTCCAGACTGTTGTGTCTCTCTGCCGTGGGTCTCTGCTGCACCACTGCACCTGTATGAGGCAAGGGGCCACCATCTGCCATCAGCCACAGGGTATATACATCATCACCTAGCAGAAGTGACTTAAAGGACGAGAGGTTTATTTTGTTTTAAAGTTTCAGAAGGTAAAGTCAAACAATGGTATAGAAGGCGGCGTGGCTGGAATGAGCAAGCCCAAGCAGGCAATTTTTGCATGATGCCACTAGGAAGCTGAGAACTTAGGCTAGAACAAGAAGTAGCCATACTTAGGAACCTACTTCTTCTAGGTAGGGCCACACAGGTCCAAGGTTCTGCAGCCTGTCAATCAACACTACCAACTGCAGATCAGATGCTTCAGTTCACAAGCCTGGGTGGCAGACATTTCAGATCCAAACTAGAAGGCAATAATTTTATCTTGGTTTTAGCTGCTGAATTTGCAGTATGACGTTATTTTTAGTGATGGGAAATAAGTTATGTGGGATTCAGTGTTTTCAATGATACCAGATTTCCTCTTCTCAGTTCATCTAGGGAAAAGTGTTTTACAACAGGGAGGAAACAGCCTCTGCTTTTAGCTTTGGGTCTTAAGGATGCAGACAGGAGCTCTTTCCTTGGCATCTGACACCCAAGGGTCTCAGATAAAGGAAATACTATTTGTAAGTATTACATCTTACTCATTTGAAGACTAAGAGTTCTGCTTTTGTTTCAAGGTCCCATATGCTATTTCCTTCCTTCCTTCCTTCCTTCCTTCCTTCCTTCCTTCCTTCCTTCCTTCCTCTTTCCCTCTCTCTTCTCCCTTCCTTCCTCTCTCTTCCCCCTTTTTTCTTTCTCTTTTCTTCTTCTTTCTATTTCTCCTATTAAAAAAATCACCAAAATAACCTTGGATTTATCTGAATAAACTTGAAAAAAAATTCCTGAGCCAATTACTGCTTATAATGTATTTTATCATTTATCTATCATAACCTAATATTTTACTTACTTTGTTCATTAATTAAATGCTAGCCATTGATCTGATGTGTTATAATAATTGTTAATAAAATTATGTGATATAAATAAGGAAGAGGAATTTAAATAGGGCTTTTGTCATGGAAAGTTATATATATACATAGCAACTTCCTTGAGTTTTTTTTTTTAACCTCCTTACATTCATTTTGTTTTCCAGCAAGAGTGAAATAAAATGACCTCTCAGATTCTGTAGAACTTTGACAAACATTGGTTTATATGATAATCACTGCTCAGAGGAAAAGGGGAAGAAAAATCATATAAATCCCCCTTTCTCTTTTGAAGTCTGTGGCACTGAGAAGATCTGATAGAAGTCTGGAAAGCTATTCAGTGATTCAAAATTTCTCTCTACTCTATATAGGTCTATTTCAATTATTTATACATTAATGAAGTGGCAGTTCCTTGCTGATTCTTAGGGTTTAGTAGCAAGGTAGTTAACAGTATAGATGACTTTTTGCCTTTTCACACTTGATCTTACATATTTATTCTGAGTCTTTCTCAGTATCTGCTAAAGAATTATCAGCTGAAGGAGCACAGTAGACACCTCAGAGCTTTATTACGAGAGATGCTACTTAGAGGTGTGGTTATGATCTTATTGATAAAAGCCATGAAAGCAAATGTCACAGCTATAAGGGAGCTGCTGAGGTACTCACAGTTATTACTAAATGGTGCTGTTATCTGTATTTCCCCTGACTTTTTTACACATGATAGCAGAATTGTCAGATCTAGGTAGAATAACATTAATGCAACATGGTCAGCCTAAAGTTGTTCAAATTCCTCCATCTATAATATCTAATCTGACATAGCACAAATTGCTATAATATAAATTGAACAGCAGCAAATATCGTACAAACTACCATCTTCTTTCATACCAAGGAACGTAAGTGGTTTTAGTGAACATTAAAGAAAGTGATATTGCAGCAATCAAGGGCTATAAAATTCAAATATTAGCAGATGCCTAAGGGTCTGTATGGTTTAACAAAGGAAAAGTGGTCAGAAAGCTGAAGATTTATGACTGATTAAAATTTTTCAGAGCTGTAAATTGTCAGTCATGCTCAAAGAGTTTTCTGATCAGAATTTGTTACTAAACATAGAGAAACGAAGACTTATATAGAATGATTATTAAGATAAAGAACAATCACAATTGATATGATGTATTTAGACTTTACTTGGGTATACACATAGATGAAAGAGACAGCTTATAATATCTTTCTCAGAAGGCCACTGGTATTCACATACAAAACTTAATCATTTTGTCAATAAAGAATTAGGTTAAAGTGAAATGTGATACTGTTAATGGTCCAGGGCTTTATTATGTCTAGAAGGTCACAAGCTCACTATTTGTCTGATTTTAATGCTGTATATAACCAACTTTACACATTTTCTGTCACCTTATAGGTTTAAGATTCCAGGCAACTTCGCTTGTGTAGGCAAAGGCTTAGCATGAAGATCCTTTGTCACTGTCAGCAACATGGTGGTATATACCTGTAATCTTATAGTTCATATCAATCACTAGCAACTGATCATACAAAAAGATTTATTAAGGGGTTTATATGAAACACTCACTGATACAAGATATTGAACAGTTGGGTGATTTCCGGACTGGTCTATGTGGAGGCAGCAGGTCCGATCCTTTCTCCAAGAGTGTGAGGGAGCAAACAGGAAGAGAGAAGGCATGCACCAGGTCTTAAACTGGCCTGACCACACCCTGAACATGGGTCCTCAAGGCTCAAAGTCACACCTCTAGATCAAGGTGATAATGCCTGATTCCTGTTATATAATCCCTATAATCAGGATGCTGAGGCAGGAGGATCATATATTCAAAACTTGGGCTTTATAGCAACACTGTGTCTCACTACATGCTACCAGAGAAGATATATCATCAGTAATATCACCCTGCAATCTACAATAGTGACCTTGCCTGCAAGATATACTGGTGCAAAATGGCACAAATGTTATAGTAGTACCTAATAATTTTTTGATTGAATTTAAGACCCACTCCATGGCATGGAACCTGCACCTGACTATGATAAGATATCCAAGAACTTGAGATTCGATATAGGCCATAGACCTATAGGAAAACATAATACTATTATTCTGCTAATGGAATACAACAATAGAGTAATTCCTCAACTGAAATTCCATACTCCCAAATGATTCTAGTTTATTGATACAAACTAAAAAGAATATGTGCTCTGTGTTTTGGATAATTTTTCTTTTAAAAAAATGGGTGTTTAAACAGGACTGTCCTGTTTAATCCAGATAATACTGCTCTCAGAAAGCATGGTTTGTTAGTAAAAATCTCAGTGCCAAGCATGGTATTCTTTCTTACTAGTTAGAGGACTCCTAGAGACATCTAAAAATACAGCCATTGTTATTGTTTTTGTGTTTCCTATTGTAACTATATAGTTAGACCCTATTGCTGAAGACACCACTTAGTTAAGATAAAGGATATAGGCTAATCAACTTATAATTGTCTGGAAAACTCTCTCACTGCTGGCTACCTTACATAGTGCCAGAAGGTGCTATGCAGCCTTCTTGGGGAACAGTTCTATCAGCGGTCTTACTAAGAACTGGATCCTGCATGCTATATCACTGACTTATTGCCCACTGGTGCAATAGTGGTATGGAGGTTATGGAGATAATCAACCACTTTTTGATCAGCTGAAGACAGCTCTACAAGAGGAATTTTATGCCTACTTACTGTAAACCTGGTCAAAAGGCCATGACTGGGGAGTTTATGAGTCCTAGTGTATGTGGAGGAATATACTATTGTGGTCTTGCTAAGTGGTCTCTCAACTTTGGTCAAAGGGGCTTCCTCTTCTTCTTCTTCTTCTTCTTCTTCTTCTTCTTCTTCTTCTTCTTCTTCTTCTTCTTCTTCTTCTTCTTGTTCTTCTTCTTCTTCTTGTTCTTCTTCTTGTTCTTCTTCTTCTTGTTCTTCTTTTTGTTCTTGTTCTTCTTGTTCTTGTTCTTCTTCTCCTCCTCCTCCTCCTTCTTTTCCTCTTCCTCCTCCTCCTTTTTCTTCTACCTGCAGTGAGTAGTGCTCAGTGCATAGACTCCGAACTGGCCAAATACCTAGCATAAACAGTACCAAGTGTTCATCTGTAGATAGGTAATCTACATCAAGCTTCAGCCATTCAAGGCTCAGGGAATTTTGAGAAAGATAAGTCAAAAAGTACCCTTTCTTTTTACTGTGTTGCCTCATCCAGTCTTAATATGAGGGGAGGTGCCTAGTCCAGCTGCTATGTTTAGTTGATGTTCCTGAGAGGTCTGACCTTTTCTCAAGGAAATGAAGGAGGAGCAGATCTGGGGGCAGGATAGGGGGAAGGGGTGGAAAGAAGGGGCTAAGAAGAAAAGAGGGGAAACTGTGGTTAGGATGTACTTTATGAGAAAAGAATAAGGAAGAAATGTATGAACTAGCAGAAGGGAAGGAAAGCTCTGAAATGCTGACCCCTGGACATGAAATTCTGGTTGCATTCATCAGTTTTAGCAGTTGTTGTTACCTGTATAAAATCCACACAAGATTAAACCATTTAAAATTCCAGCATCCATGGGGAAAAGGCCATGAGGACACCCCAATTAGAGGAGCTATTGACAGTAGATGGCTGCTGAGTGAGGGGGAGTCACACTTGTTGGAAATGTGGCCATTGATAGGTTGTTCATACACTGATGGATGGCTACACATATGTGTATATTAGCAGCACCAACTGAATTTAGGGGATTATTAATAATAAAAAATTTAAAAGATGACATGAAGATAAGGAGGCAGATAGATCAGGGGTGTTAGAGAGAGCTGGAGGAAGATGGTGGTGCATAGATATAATCAGCGTATATTGTATAAATGTATGGAACATCTGAAGAACAAAAAGTACTGTTAAAAAAACCATATGGTGGGAATGAGGGAGGTTAGTGGAACACATATTTTATGAAAGAAGAGAGGATTATTTATTGAGATAAAGGGGATCAGCAAGAGGGAGGAGATTTGGAGCAGTGGGAGAGGGAGATGAATAATAATGTACAATAGCATATATGTATGCATATGCCACAGAGAAACCCATTACTTTGCATAATTTACAAATTTACAAAAGTTCTTAGAGAATATGGGAAAACACAAGTATGAAAAATAAAAACATTACATATACCCTGCCACCTAGATACTATTATAAATATTTGAAGATAGTCATTTCTGATTCTTTCATCACATAAATTTGCATGTATTTGCTTGTATGTGTATGTGTCCACATGTTTATAAAGTTAAAAGTTATATATGACACTTATCCAGTTTATTGCTATTGCCTCAATATTTCTGCCATGTGATTATTTTTAACAGTGCTTTTGTGATGGCATATCCTATTATACTGATGTTCTGTGGCTTAATGAAGCTGCCACCTTAGCAATAGGTTGTTTTCAAGTTGTGATCTTCACAAATAATTCTGCCACAAACATTGGAATAGGTGAATATTCATGTACATTTAAGTAAATATGATCCTAACATTCTATAAAGGATGGGAAGGCCAGCTGGATGTGTGCATAAAGTCCATTGATCATCAAGCTGTATCAATTTGTAGATGTAAATCCTACCTGAGACTTTGTAATATATTTGGCACTCAGAGATAAAGACTATTGTTACTTGGCTATGAGTTTATCAATGTTTTTCTGACATCGATAATTTCCAAATACCACTTCTTAATGAACCAACGTTGGGTGTTTGTAGACATACTTCTTATTCCACTTAAATTTGAACTATTTCTGTGAAAACACAGGAAAAGTTGTGTGACTTCTAATGACCTTCTTTTGTTTGTATTTACTGCAGAACAAGTAGTTGGAAACATTTGAATTCATGAAAAGGATGTTCTTGACAATAGCACATAAAGATAAATGACAATGGTACTACTAACATTTAAAGAATTCTTTTTTTTTAAAATTCTGAATACAGTCTCATTTTTTATCCATGCATCCCCTTGTCCAAACTCCCTTCCCCCTCCCACCCCTCCCAGTCACTCTCTCTTCTCCCCGTCTCTTTATCTCCTCCCCAGCAATGGCAGTAGGTCTCAAGGTCCCAAGGTGACAGTTCAACATCCACTCCAGGCAGATCAACTTTCCTCACCCTAATATCAAGACTGGGTCAGGTGTTCCTCTGGAGGGAATGGGCTCCAAGATGCCAGTCCAAGGTGTTTCAAATCCCAAGTTGTTCAGTGGTTGTGGTTTGCAGCTTGGGAATGCTTTACTTTTTGTTTAAAGTCCAGTAATAAATGAGTACATTCCCTGCTGATCTTTCTGGGTTTGTGATACCTCACTCAGGAGGATATTCTCCATATCCATCCATTTGCCTTCAAATTTTAAGATATCATTTTTTCTTGCTGCTGAGTAGTACTCTATTGTGTAGATGTACCACAGTTTGTTAATCCATTCTTCAGTTGAAGGGCATCTAGGTTGTTTCTAGGTTCTTGCTATTATGAATAATGCTGCTATGAACATGGCTGAGCTAACGCCTTTGGAATGCGAATGTACATCTTTAGAGTATATGCCCAGTAGTGGTATTGCTGGGTCCTTGGGGAGATTGATTCCCAGTTTTCTGAGAAACCATCATACTGCATTCCAGAGTGGCTGAACAAGCTTACATTCCCTCCAATATTGGAGGAGTGTTCCCCTTGCTCTGCATTCTCTCCAGCATAGGCTGTCATCTGTGTCTTTTATCTTAGCCAATCTCATAGGTGCAAGGTGGTATCTCAAAGTTGTTTTGATTTGGATTTCTCTGATGGCTAAAGATGTTGAGCACTTTTTCAAGTGCCTTTCAGCCTTTTGTAATTCTTCTGCTGAGAATTCCCTTTTTAGTTCTGAACCCCAGTTTTTGATTAGGTTATTCAAGGTTTTGGGCTCTAGTTTATTGAGTTCTCTATATATTTTAGAGATCAGTCCTCTGTCACTTGTAGGGTTGGTGAAAATCTTTTCCCATTCTGTAGGCTGTCTTATTGACTGTGTCCTTGGCTTTACAGAAGCTTCTCAGTTTCAGGAGATCCCACTTATTGATTATTGTTCTTAGTGTTTGTGCTACTGGTGTTATATTTAGACAGTAGTCACTTGTGCCAATGGGTTGGAGGATATTTCTCACTTTCTATTCTATCAAGTTCAGTGTGGCTGGGTTTTGTGTGGAACATTTTTTTCTTAAGCCAGTTTTTTTTTTTTTATTCATGTACACAGGCTGTTTCCTCCTAAGGCAGGGTTCCAGAAGGCAGCATTGGATGTAAGAAAAACAAGGCTTTTATAGCTCATGGGCAGGAGGGTTTCTCAGTGAGGAATTTGGAAGGCCGAGTAGGAGGGATTACAGGAGCAGAGCATAGCAAGTTACTCATCATGACCTTCTGAAACAAAGACATGTTATCAAAGTGGTCATAACAACAAGCTTTCCTAACAATGAAGCCATAACAACTGTTTTGAAACAAAGGTAGGGTGCAAGATGGTTATTAACTTTCTTTTCTTTTTTTAAAGATTTATTTATTTATTTTTTATGTATACAATATATAGAAGAAGGTACCAGATGTCATCATAGATGGTTGTGAGCCACCATGTGGTTGCTGGGAATTGAACTCAGGGCCTCTGGAACAACAGTCAGTGCTCTTAAGCCCTGAGTCATCTCTCCAGCCCAGAAAAAGCTTTTTTTTTTTTTTAAACTTTTATAGCATTTTAAGTTTTTCTTTGGAATTTATAAATATTATCTTTTAAAATTCAGAAAATAATAATGAAAGCAGCTTCGCTTATAGAATACAAACAGAGGACTGGCTGAGACATTATATTTATTTTTTTACTATACAGCTGCAGAATGCATTTTCCTCTCTTAGTCTGGCTTACAACAATTAACTTTTAATTTTTAGTGGGGGAGTAGAAGAAATGGGTCAGGTTGAAGAGAAAAAAATATAGAAATCCAACAAAATACAAAAACATGTGAGAGAAAGAGATAGGATTCCTAAACGGGTCCCAAACCCCACCCTGCCCTGCTATACACACCAAATGATGCAAAAGAAAAATAAAACCCTTCTACTTTTCCACTTCCCCATACCAACAATACCCAGAACACAAAACTAATTAAACACAGCGTGTGTGTGTATGGGGGCGGGGAGCAGGTTGGCATTCATGCCTTAACAGCCCATCATGGGAATTGTTCATTTAAGCAATTATAAAATAAAAATATGTGATGTGGGCTGTTGAACTTTGGGGCAGATTCCTGGGGCCTGCTGGGAACAGGACTTCTAAAAGGCAAACATGTCTGGAAGGCTGTGGTGCAAAGCCATTTTTGCTGGCTATAAGCGAGGTCTCTGGAACCAGAGGGAGCACACAGCTCTTCTTAAAATTGAAGGTGTTTATGCCCGAGATGAAACTGAATTCTACTTGGGCAAGAGATGTGCTTATGTGTATAAAGCAAAAAACAACACAGTGACACCTGGAGGCAAACCAAACAAAACCAGAGTCATCTGGGGAAAAGTAACTCGGGCCCATGGAAACAGCGGCATGGTTCGTGCCAAATTCCGAAGCAACCTTCCTGCAAAGGCTATTGGACACAGAATTCGTGTGATGCTGTACCCTTCCCGGATTTAAACTAATGAAAAGTAAATAAATAAAAGTGGATTTGTAAAAAAAAAAATGTGATGTGAAAGATACCTTTATAAACCTTGAATCTTTCTCTATGACTTGTTGGTTTAATTAAGTTAGTATATAGTCACATAGAATTCCACTGAGAAAGAAGTATTATTAGTTGTTGGGCAAGAAGCAACTTAAAATTATTGGGCTTTTTATTTATTCTCACACTTTAAGGCTAAATGGTCATTAAAATTAGTAAAATGTCTTTGATTCAGAATGTACAACTAAGTTTTACTTTGTAAGGATGATATTGTGGGTTCTATTCCCATCAGAACCCACTTGGCTTGGTTAACATTTCTCATGAGTCATTAAACCAGAAGTAACGATGGGGTATATACATTTTCTTACTTTCAACCTAAAGTTGCAAAGAGAGGAATAATATTGTCAATACTCTCAAAGATAACTAAACCCATGCAAACAAAGTTTTCAGGAAAACAAAACTAATAATGCTTAATAATTTATTTCAAATTGTTTTTAGAATATTTTCTAGAAACTATAATTTCTAGTGTTTCTCTAATAAAATGTAAAGGGGAGATAATTTTTTTCTTTTTTTGCTGTATACTTTATTATTATTATTATTATTAACAAAGAAGACACACTTTCTATCCTTGTATATCCTTATTCAAGGTCCCTTCCCCCTCCCGCCACATCAGGTCATTCTTTCTTCTCCACAACTCCCCATCCCCTCCCTGGGCAGGCAGCAGACAGTCCCATGGTCCCACTGACCCAATATTGCTTAGTTCAGTCTCCACTCCTGGCAGATCCAGTTTAAAAATAACATAAAAATGCAGAATGAGAAACAGTGTAAAGTTTGCAATAGCGTGTATGGTGCAGATTCTTAATGACATACTACAAGCTAAACAGGTCCTTGAAGCAATTTGGAATGTCTTCTCAAAATTATAAATATTCTAGCTTGTTTTTATATTTTTTTGATAGAACAGACTAAAACAACTTGGATGAAGAAAGGGCTTATTTAGGAAGATGTTTTAATCTTTGTGCTTTCTTCTGTATTTAGGACAAATTATTGGACTTTGTATCTTTCCCTTTTTGTATTAAACAAGCCAAATGGACATATAAAATTTTGCCATTGATAGATGCTCTGTAGGATATGTGTCTAGTCCAAACTTCATATAAATAAAGAGTTCTTTTACAACAAATGAAAAATATATAAACCCAGATATTTACCAGGATAATTGTTGTACATTTACTCACATTTATTTAAATGATTGGCCAAATCTGTACTTCAGGTATAATGTGTTAATACTAATGGATAAATTAATTTAACCAGTTCTGAAATTAGCTGCCTTTTTAATAGTGACATTGAATAGCTTCAGTGTTTCTTTATATGACTTTGATAGTTTCTGCTTCTGGCATCACAGGAGCATTCTGTAAAGAAGAAATGTAATTATTGTTCATGCATAAATAACACATATAAAACAAAATAGCAAGTAAGTTTTTTTTTTTAAAATAAAGATCACACTTTTGTAGAGTCTAAGAAATGCTGAATATTGCCTTTAGTATCATAATGGATAAAAGGAGAAATCTCTCAGAAGCATGAGAAGCAGTAAAATAATATGTTTAAAAACAAATGTGTAACTTCTAGATGTGCCTGATGAGGAGTGCTAGGACAAAATAGAACGAAAAAGAACCCTTTTATTGGATTAGACATTACCAGAGTGACTTAGATGCTGTAGACAAGTTGGGGTTGAATAAACAATGAAAAAAACCTTTTCAGACATAAAGGAAAATAAAATTATGCCACTTGCAAGAAAATGAGTTTTACTGGGGATAATCATATTGTATGAGCTGAGCAAGTCTCGGGAAGATACAGTGTGTATGCTTTTTGTGATTCCCAGATTTTATATAAATTTATAATATTATGTATGCATGCATGTATGTATGACATGGAAACAGCAAACCAGTCTGGAGGAAAAAAGTTGATTACGGAGGGAGGAGGGATGAGAAGGAGGAAGGGTCCAGAGGGGATGTTTTCAACACTCATTACATGCTTAGATGAAAATGTCTTTATAACTCAGTAACACGTACAATAAATAGGTACAATGAAAAATTAAAAATTGTAATAAAATACATTTCATACTGTAATTTAAGAAACCAGTTTTGATGCGGGAGGGGGAGGGGAGGATGAGGAAAAAGGAAGGAGGGAGGGAAACTGTGATCGGGCTGGGAAAAATTAACTAATGAAAATAATGAAGGAAAAACAAAACTAAATCTTTCTCTCTCTCTCAGCCTATAAAGGGAGTATGCTGTGTGTCTGTAACTATTGTTTTGGCCTACTATTTATTGGCTCTTCTGCTTTTATTTACGAATCTATTTTCCTGAAATTTCACCACCTCATAGCTGAAAATAATAGCTTCTTCTTGGAATTATCATGATAATTATTATGATAAAATACACTTTTCAATAAAATATGTTTGCTGTCTCCTAAAAATCTGGATTTGAAGACTAGGCTAACGGGTTATGCAAATTAAAGTTAGTCATAGTCAAAGCAAAAGAATAATTTTGCAATTCTAATAATTTGTTAGTGCCAGATGCTGAGAGAAGCTTCTTAAAGCAGCTAAAAAAAATGAAGAAAATGAGAGAGTATAACAACCCCTTAAAACTGGCACCATGACTGACTGAGAAACACCTGCTGGCAGGATTTAAGTCTGCTGACATAATGGATATTTCTTGTGCGTTACTGTTTTTAGTTAGGTCTCTTGATTTTAACTGTACATGAACAGAATTCTTGGTAACATATCTTTCCTATAGGCGTCTTTGAGTTATGATATAGACTTAGACACATAGGTTGTGTACATTGCCTTATCTATGACTGAATGCAATGGACTGGTATGTGAATACATTTTATATAATATGGAATTTTAATTTAACATAGAAAATCTTTTCTTAAAACTTGTTATTTTGGATGATCTAAGTTGCCCTGTTCTCTAATTGATAGAATTTTGATGTATAAAATATGACTGTTTTACTTATATGTAGTGAAGGATCAGATAGATATTTAGATATAGCCTTCCAACCTCAAAGTGAAGCTTAAAAGATCAATATATCTTGTTAACACTATTATCAAGTTGTTAATAATTGTTTTTAATACTTAATTTTTCACAGTAATAAAAATATGTCTTACAGGGCCTCTCCCTTCCCAGAAAGCTTTTAAACAAACCTCAGGCTTCAAACATCTGTCGTATGAGTCAATATCTTTATGTAGAACTCAACATATGTAGCAAGAATACTTAATTTTTTAAAAAATCACAACACTCAAAATTCATCAACCCTAAATAATAATATCAAAAAATTTCTTTGCGTGCCATCTTAAAATTAGATCATCTCAATATTCTTGTTAGAACTATATTTCTCCATAGCACACATGACTCCCTTATATACTCCACAACTAACCCTAGCATTAAGTCTCTTATACTTCTCTATTTTTCTAATATATCTTATATTTCTAATAATTACTTCCCTATCCCTTGATAAATACTTGTCACCTTGAACTACCCTGGTACAGAGTAAGCACTCCATGGGCAGTTGTAAAATAAATGGAACTGGTGTGTCATTTGTGTAGGTAACTACATAATTTGAGCAGTGAAGTATCAAACATCTAAACATTTTTAAATTTTTTATTTATAATTGTACTAGTGCCTGCATATACAAAGGTGCATTTATTTAAGGATTATGCAGGCATCTTTTATTCCTCCCATATATCTGTCCTCAGTGAAATGCTTCTTGCTATCTTGTAGCCTGCAAATTACCAGAAGCTATAATAGTTTTGTAAGTACTATAATACTTCACACTTAAGATGTTAGACTGTATCTCCATGTCTATGTATCTAAGCTAGAGCCCTCAGCATAGGTTCTATAGTAAGCTTTGTTTTACTCTTTTATTCTTGTTTATTTTGAAGAATGCTATATGGCATTCTGTGCAAATACATACACACACACACACATATACACAAACACACACACACACAATCAATTTGTTTCCATAGATTCTGGAATAAAGTTAGAACAAAAGAGAGAAGAGAGTACATTATTACTTTGATAAGCAATGTGGAATCATGTTTTAATAGAAAATCATTAAAGTAACATCTACAATTAAGATTTTATATCTATTTCTTGTTCATGTGGCTATATATATGGTAGTTGAAATCCAAGTTGTTAGAAGATAGCAACAGGTGATAAATCAATAAACATTTGTCATAACTCACAAAGTTGATATAATTGGTAAGTGTGATTAGAAATAACCTTTAATTCTTTTTAATATAGTCTCTTTACTGGGAAGTTTGTCTAATCTAAAATATGGAGTTGGGAGCTTGGAGAAGTCTAAGAAAGTATGAGATTTGACTTTCAGACACAATAAACGAAGTCTGGAGAGAAATGAACTTGGCAAATTTCTTAGAGTAAATGTCAGCAAAGGGGAAAACTATGTTGATTCTGAAATTTCTAGGACACTGTATTATAAGTGATTCAATTTTCTATCTACCTAATATGTCCTTGGCACCTGAAATGTGTTCCTGTGTTGTGGTGTTTTGTTTTAATGGGGTCTGACCACTCAGAGATAGTCTTATTTGAACACAGTATTGCAAGTATAATTATGTTGAACAAAATTTTCTACAAAACATTTTATAGTAAGATTTGTTGTTTATGTTATATTCTAAATCAGAGAATAAATTTACCTACACAATTACATACTCCTGTGTAAGTTTTATTATTTATTTTTAAATAAAGAGCTAAAATGTATAAAAGTACTGGTTTTGACACAAACCCACCTAATATAATTTTCCCAAGAGATAAAACATCTCAGTTACTAATTAGGGTTCACAAGCTTTTAATTTACTTCTTGCTTACAGACAACAATAAAGGGTAAAAATGGAATGCTTCCTGGACTCACAAGCAATTGGGATGCGAGGGCTGAAGACTGCAGATTATAGCAGTAGTTTACACTGTGGTGCAATCAGCATTACACACACCCCTGCGGTGAATCAGAAGGTCCCTAGCTTCTTCTAGCAGGTGGTTATGATAGTGATGAATAAGTTTTTCATTATCTTTTGAAAAGGTATTTGATCATATCTTAAAATGATGGGAAGGAAGAAAAATATTCCTATTACATAGTGTTTCAAATTGGTAAATGTAGTAGATACATGACCTAACCTTCAAGTTAGCTTGGAAGGCACTGGTGCTGCTGCCTTCACCTCACATATGTTAGATATCTCTGAGTGCAATGAATTGTGCCACAATTATTCATTTGTTGCCAATGGTGTATTTTTCACATAAGCATGGATGGATTCCTGGCACTGTTTGTTTCTTTGCCTGTGAAGTATCTGACAATCACTTGCCTGAACATTATTAGCCTTGTACTTTTCCTTCTGGAAGAAATAAAGGTCAAACATTCCACTAGACTAGGAAAGTATTTTCAAAACAAAGCAAGGTTTGACTGACTTAGAAAAAGTTTAATGTTTTATCTGCCAAATAACCCAGTTTACCATAAGGTTCTTTCTGGTTTCCAAAACTGTTGGTACACACATGTTTATTTGCCGTTTGTTGATTTTTTTTTAATGAAACATGAGAACAAATGTTACAGTTATGGATATAGTCAGAGCTGACAAAGTGGTATACTAATGAGAGAAGGTAATTCTGGAATAATAATAATGTTGAGATTTTATAATATCATTGAAAAGCATTATTTAATGCAACCAAATTAACATTTTTCTTAGAAGTCAGTTGTTGTAATGTTTGCTTGTTCTTTAGTTGGGCTGTACATTTTTTTGGGTTGCTGTTGAAATGTTAAAGTTCTTGATGAGGGGACCAAGTGCTGCCTGCAGAATCCCAGCGCACTCTGGAGCAGGGGCAGGTAAACTCTGCCCCTGACCACATCCACAGCTCCTGCTGAGGGAATTTGCATGGCTCCCCACCACAACCTCGAACCGAGCGAACCAACTACAGGGGTCTCTGAAGGGCAGATTCAGACGCCGCCCAGAGGTGAGGAGGGGTCACCAGGCCTCAGCGCCTATATCCCAGCCTGGGAGGGAGAGTTGAGTTCCCATAGCTTCAGGTTCCGCTCCCAGGACCAAGTGCTGTCTGCAGAGTCCCAGCACACTCTGGAGCAGGGGCAGGTAAACTCTGCCCATCACCACACCCACAGTTCCTGCTGAGGGAATTTGCACAGCTACCCACCACGACCTCGAACTGAGCGAACCAACATTTGCAGGGGTCTCTGAAAGACAGAATCAGACCCTGACCAGAGAGGTGACAGGAGGCACACAAACCCAAGTGCCACAACTGACCAGGAGCCATCTAATCGTGAACCACTGAAGACATGGGCAAACGTCAGTGCAAAAAATTACATAATAATACAAAGAACAACATGGTAACTCCAGAAGAGAGTGGTGATCTTACAAATATAAGACCTGAACTGAGCAATGAAGAGGAAACAGAAGGAAGCAACACCAAAAATTCCTTTTTGATGATCATCGAAGCTCTAAAAGAAGATATGAAAAAAAGCCTTAAAGAAATAGAAGAAAATACAAACAAAAAATTGGAAGAGATGAACAAATCTGTGAAAGAAACATGCCAGGAACTAAAAGCTAAAATAGAAGCAATAAAAAAGGCACAAAATGAGGCAAAGATAGAAATAGAAAACCTGAAGAAAAAAGCTGGAACCACAGATACAAGCATAACAAGCAGAGTTCAAGAGATGGAAGATAGAATCTCTGAAGTGGAAGACTCAGTAGCTCAAATAGATATATCAGTCAAAGAAAATAGTAAAACTAAAAAATCCATAACTCAAAATGTTCAGGAAATCTGGGACACCATGAAAAGACCTAATTTGAGAATAATAGAAATAGAAGAAGGAGAAGAATACCAGCTCAAAGGCACAGATAATGTTTTCAATAAAATCATAGAAGAAAACTTCCCTAACCTGAAGAAGGAAATGCCTATAAAGATACAAGAAGCTTACAGAACACAAAATAGATATGATCCCAAAAAGAAGTAAGCGCGCCACATTATAATCAAGCCACAAAACATACAGAACAAAGAAAAAATTTTAAGAGCTGCAAAAGAAAAGGGCCAACTCACACATAAAGGCAGACCCATCAGAATAATGCCTGACTATTCAATGGAAACGATGAAAGCTAGAAGGGCTTGGTCAGAAGTTATACAGACGCTAAAACAGCATAGATGCCAAACTAGAATACTATACCCTGCAAAATTATCAATCACCATAGATGGAGTAAACAAGGTATTTCAGGACAAAGTCAGACTGAAAGAATATCTATCTACCAATCCAGCATTACAGAGAGTATTAGAGGGAAAACTACAACCTAAGGACCCCAGATACATCCACGAAATCACAAAAAATCAATAAGTCCACAGAAGAATACTCTAGAGAAAGGAAATACAAACAAGTTACCACCAAAAATGGCAGGAAATATGAATCAATGGTCACTAATTTCCCTTAATATCAATGGACTCAACTCTCCTATAAAACGTCACACACTAACAAGATGGATACAACAACAGAAGCCATCCTTCTGTTGCCTACAAGAAACACACCT
>PVIH01016718.1:0-44563 GCA_004025045.1 Sigmodon hispidus
AACACATGTGTTTTTCTCTTCAGCATCAATACACACATTTTCTTACACAGAGCATTAAGAGAGATGTTGTTTCCTCTCCTCGTTTGAACACATGTGTTTTTGTCTTCAGCGTCTATACACATGTTTTCTTACATAGAGAAAAGTGAGATGACCCTTCCATTCCTTGTTTGAACACATTTGTGTTTCTCATCAGCATCCACAGACATGTTTTCATACACAGAGCATTAAGAGAGGTGTTGTTTCCTCTCCTTAATCTAACACATGTGCTTTTCTCCTAAACATCAATACACATGTTTTCTTACACAGAACTTTAAGAGAGATATTGCTTTCTCTCCTCATTTTAACACATATGTTTTTTTCCTTCAACGTCCATACACACACTTTCGTACACAGTGCATTAAGAGAGATGTTGCTTCTTTGCTTCGTTTGAGCACATGATTTTTTCACTTCTGTATCGATACACACATTGTCTTACACAGAGCATTAAGAAACATGTTACTTCCTATACTCTCCACTTGGATAGGTCAGGCACACTTTGATTGGCCACCCTTGCATTGACTTACCAGGGCCACACAAAGCCACACACACTTTGACTGACCACAGCCACTTTGACTGACTGCGGCCACACTGGATCACAGCCACTTTGACCATGCCCACACCAAGTCACACTTACTTTGACTGAATAAGGCCACTTTGACTGGCCCTGAACACATTGACTGGCCATGGACACAACATGCCACACACACATTGACTAACCACGCTTACATCAGGCCACGAATACTTTAAGTAAACAAGCCCACTTTGGCCACATCCAGTTTGACTATCCATGCCCACACAATACCATGCCCACTTTCACTGGCCTCACCAAATTTGATTGGCCACCACACACTTTGACTGACCACTCCCACACAATACTACACACACAAGTGACTGAACACACACATTTTGACTGACCATGGACACTATGAATGACCACTACCACAACAGGCCACACCCACTTTGATTGATCATGCCCACACCAGGCCACAACCACTTTAATTCACCAAACCCATTTCCACTGGCCATGCATACTTTGACTGACAACGGCTACAACTGGTCACAGCCACTTTGTCTGACCACACCCACACCAAGCCACACTCACTTTGACTGCACACAGCCACATTGACTGGACATGGATATTTTGACTGATCATGGCCACAACATGACATGACCACATTGACTGACCACTCTGACACCAGGCTATGAATACTATAATTAAACAAGCCCACCATAACTGGCCACATCCAGTTTCACTGGCCACACACACTTTTCATGTCCACGATCCCTTTGACAGAGCACAACTACTTTGACTCACCACGCCCACACCAAGCCACTCCAACTTTGACTGAACACACCCACTTAGACTGCCCATGCCCACAACAGCTGACCACGCCCTCTCCTGCCCTCATTTGAACACATGTGTTTTTCACTCAGCATAAAAACACACGTATTCTTCCACAGAGCATTCATAGAGATGTTGCTCCCTCTATTGTTTGAATAAATATGTTTTTTTCTTCAATGGCAATAGTCAAGTTTTGCTACCCCGAGCATTAAGGGAGATGGTGTTACCTCTCCTCCTTTGAAGACATGTGTTTTTCTCTTCAGTGTTAATACATAACTCTTCTTACACAGAGCATAAAAAGAGATGTTGCCTGCTCTCCTCGTTTGAACACATGTATTTTATGTTCAATGTCAATACATGTTTTCTTACAGAGAGCAATAAGAGAGATGTTGCTTTCTCTCCTCCTTTGAACACATGCATTTTTCTCTTTATCATCAGTACAAACATTTTCTTACACACAGCATTAAGAGAGATGTTGCTTCCTCTCCTCCTTTGAACACATGTGTTTTTCTCTTCAGCCTCAATACTCACATTAGCTTACAAAAAGCATTAAGAGAGATGTTGCCTCCACTCCTAGCTTGCACACATCTTTTTCTCTTCAGTGTCAATATACACATGTTCTTACACAGAGCATTAAGAGAGATGTTGAGTCTTCTACTTGTTTAAACACATATGTTTCTCTCTTCAGTGTCAATGCACACGTTTTCTTACACAGAGCATTAAGAGAGATGTTGTTTCCTCTCCTCATTTGAACACAGTCAATGTGGGTGTGGTCAATCAAATAATGCGTGGCATGTTGTAGCCGTGGTCACAGTGGCCATGGACAGTCAGTGGGCAAGTTCATTCAAAGTGGGCATGGCATGTTGTGGGCATATTCAGTCAACATTGACATGGCCAGTTAAAGTGGGCAAGGTTAGTCACTGTTCAGGTGGACAGTCAAATTATGTTTGGTCAGTCACTGTGTGTATGAGCAGTTCATGTTGGCATGGCATGGTGTGGGCATGAACCACCAAAGTGGGACTGGCCAGTTAAAGATTTTATGGTCCGTCCAACTGGGCATTGTCTGTCAACATGGGCGTGGCCAGTCAAAGTGGGTTTGTTCGGTCACTTGTGTGCTGTCGGTCAAAGTGTGCATGGTATTGTATGTGCGTGATCAGTCAAAGTGGTTGTGGCCAGTCATTGTTGGCGTGGCCAGTCAAACTGGGTGTGGTATTGTGTGGATGTGGTCATTCATAGTGGCCGTGGACAGTCAAAGTGGGCAAGTTCAGTCAAAGTTGGCAAGGCCAGTCTAAACAGTTTTGGCTGGTCAAAGTGGGCATGGTATTGTGTGCGCATGGTCAGTCAAACTGGACTTGGCCTATGTGGGATTGTTTAATTAAAGAACTTGTGGCCTGGTGTGAGCATTTTCAGTCAATGTGTGAGTGGAATGTTGTGTCTGTGGTCAAACAAAGTGTCTGTGGCCAGTCAAAGTGGCCTTATTCAGTCAAAGTAAGCTTGTCTTGTTGTGGGCATGGTCAGAAAATGTGGCTGTGATCCGGTGTGGCCATGGTCATTCAAAGTGGCCATGGCTTGTCAAATTGGGCATGATTTGGTGTATGTGTGGTCAGTATACGTGGGTTTGTTCACTCAAAGAAAGCATGGCATGTTTTGGCCGTGGTCACTGTGGCTGTGGCCAGTCAATTTGGGCGTGGTTTGTGTAGGCATGGTCAGTCAAACTGGGTGTGGTCAATCAAAGAAGGTGTGGCATGTTTTGGCTGTTGTCACAGTGGCTGTGGACAGTCAAAGTGGGTGAGTTCTGTCAAAGTGGGCATGCTTTGGTGTGGACATGTTCAGTCAACAATTGCATGGCCTGTTAAAGTGGGTGTGGTCAGTCACTGTTCATGTGGACAGTCAAAGTAGGCTTGGTAAGACACTGTGGGCATGACCAGTCCATGTTCGCATGGCTTGGTGTGGGCATGGATAACCAAAGTGGGAGTGGCCAGACTAAGATTGTATGGTCAGTCAAACTGGGCATGGTCTGTCAACATGGTTGGGACAGTCAAAGTGGATTTGTTCGGTCACTTGTGAGTGGTAGGTCAAAGTGTGTGTGGTATTGTGTGGCCGTGGTCAGTCAAAGTGTCTGTGGCCAGTCAAAGTGGCCTTATTTAGTCAAAGTTAGCATGGCTTAGTATGGGCATGGTCAGAAAAAGTGGCCGTGACCCGGTGGGACCATGGACATTCAAGTGTCTGTGGCCAGTCAAAGTGTGTGTGGCTTGGTGTGGTCATGTTAAGTCAAAGTTGTTGTGGCCAATCAAAGTGGGCATGGCTTGTCAAACTGGAAAATATAGGAAGCAACATGTTTCTTAATGATCTGTGTAAGAAAATGTGTGTATGGATGCTGAAGAAAAAAACATATTGTGCAAATGAGGAGAAAAGGAACATCTTTCTTAATGCTCTGTGTAAGAAAACATGTGTATGGGCGCTGAAGATATAATTGCCTGTATTTAAACAAGGAGAGAGCTCAACATCTCTCTTAATGCTCTGTGAAAGAAAATGTGTGTATGGACACTGAAGACAAAAACACATGTGCTCAAACGAGGAGAGGAAACAATATCTCTCTTAATGCTCTCTGTAAGAAAATATTTGTATTGACGCGGAAGAGAAAAAACATGTGTTTAAACAAGTAGAGGACTTAACATCACTCTTAATGCTCTGAGTAAGAAAACATGGGTATTGACGCTGAAGAATAAAGATGTGAGCAAACTAGGAGTGGAGGCAATATCTCTCTTAATGCTCTTTGTAAACAAATGTGAGTATTGACGCTGACTAGAAAACCACTGTGTTCAAAGGAGGAGAGGAAGCATCATCTCTCTTAATGCTATGTGTAAGAAAATATTTTTACTGATGCTAAAGAGAAAAATGCATGAGTTCAATCAAGGAGAGAAAGCAACATCTCTCTTATTGATCTGTGTAAGAAAACATATGTATTGACATTGAAAATAAAATACATGTGTTCAAACGAGGAAAGAAAATAGCATTCCTTTTTATGATCTGTGTAAGAAATGTTGTGAATTAACACTGAAGAGGAAATCACATGTGTTCAAGGAAGAGAGGAAGCACCATCTCCCTTAATGCTCTGGATAGCAAAACTTGACTATTGACATTGTAGAAAACAACACATCTGTTCAAACAATAGAGGAAGCAACATCTCTATTAATGCTCTGTGGAAGAAAATGTGTGTTTTCTCAATGAAGTGAAAAACACATGTGTTCAAATGAGGCTAAAAGAAGGTATGGTCAGCCATTGTGGGCATGGTCAGTCTGAGTGGGTGTGTTAAGTCAAAGTTGTCATGGCTTGGTGTGGGCGTCATGCTTCAAAGAGGGTGTGCTCTGTCAAAGTGGGCATGGACATAAAAGTGTGTGTGGCCAGTCAAACTGGACGTGGCCAGTCATAGTGGACTTCTTTAACTAAAGTATTCGTGGCCTAGTGTGAGCGTGGTCAGTCAATGTGGGGATGGCATGTTGTGGTCATGATCAGTCAAACTGTCCATGTCCAGTCAAAGTAGCCATGTGCAGTCAAAATGAGTGTGGTTTGTTATGGGCGTGGTCAGACAAAGTGGCTGTGACCTGTTGTATCCATGGTCAGTCAAAGTGTGGATGGCCAGTGGAAATGGGCTTGGTGAATTACACTGGTTGTGGCCTGGAGTGGGCATGATCAATCAAAGTTGGTGTGGCATGTTGTGTTTGTGGTCATTCACAGTGTTTGTGGCCAGTCAAAATGTGCATGTTTGGTCACTTGTGCATGGTCAGTCAATGTGTGTGTGGTACTGTGTGGGCATGGTCAGTCAAAGTGGTTATGGCAAATCAAAGTTGGCATGGCCGGTGAAAGTTGGCATGGTATTGTGTGGGTATGGACAGTAAAACTGGACGTGGCCACAGTGGGCTTGTTTCATTAAAGTATTTGTGGCCTGGTATAAGCATTGTCAGTCAATGTGTGTGTGGCATGTTGTATCCGTGGCCAGTCAAAGTGTCCTTGGCCAGTCAAAGTGGCCTTTTTCAGTGAAATTAAGCGTGCCTTGGTGTGGGCATGGTCAAAGTGGCTGTGATACAGTGTGGCCGTGGTCATTGAAAGTGTCCGTGGCCAGTCAAAGTGTGTGTGCCTTGGTGTGGCCATGGTAAGTCAAAGTGGGTGTGGCAAATCAAAGTGGGCGTGGCCTGTGAAAGTGGAGAGTATAGGAAATAACATGTTTCTTAATGCTCTGTGTAAGAAAATGTGTGTATCAATGCAGAAGAGAAAAACTCATGTGTTCAAATGAAGCAAGGAAGAAACATCTCTCTTAATGCTCTGTGTAAGAAAGTGTGTGTATGGACATTGAGGGAAAAAATATATGTGTTCAAACGTGGAGAGAAAGCAATATTTCTCTTAATGCTCTGTGTAAGAAAACCTGTGTATTGATGTTTAGGAGAAAAACACATTTGTTAGATTAAGGAGAGGAAGCAACAGCTATCTTAATGCTCTCTGTAAGAAAACATGTGTGTGGACGCTGTAGACAAAAACATATGTGTTCAAACAAGGAAAGGAAGCAACATCTCTCTTAATGCTCTGTGTAAGAAAACTTGTGTATGTACGCTGGTGAGAAAAACAAATGTGTTCAAACGAGGAGTGGAAGGGACATCTTTCTTTTCTCTATGTAAGAAAACATGTGTATAGACCTGAAGACAAAAACACATGTGTTCAAATGAGGAGAGGAAACATCTCACTTAATGTTCTGTGTATGAAATCGTGTGTATTGATGCTGAAGAGAAAAACACATGTGTTTAAACAAGTAGAGGACTCAACATCTCTCTTAATGCTCTCTGTAAGAAAATGTGTGTATTGACACTGAAGAGAAAATGACGTGTACAAATTAGGAGTGGTGGCTACATCTCTCTTAATGCAGTTTGTAAGCAAACATGAGTATTGACACTGAAGAGAAAAACACATATGTTCCAAGGAGTTGAGGAAGCAACATCTCTCTTTATGCAGTTTGTAAGCAAATGTGAGTATTGACACTGAAGAGAAAAACACATGTGTTCAAAGCATTTGAGGATGCAACATTTCTCTTAATGCTCTTTGTAAGAAAACTTGTGTATTGATGCTGAAGAGAAAAACACATGTGTAAACAAGTAGAGGACTCAACATCTCTCTTAATGCTCTCTTTAAGAAAACGTGTGTATTGACACTTAAGAGAAAAAGATGTGTGCAAACTAGTGAAAGGCCATTGTAAGAGAAACAAATGAAACTTCCCCTCCCCACCAGCTCTGCTAATTGTAGAAAAATGTTGCATCCTGCTCCCATGCCCTATAGCAGAAATTTAGCCTGCCATCCTTACGTGCTTAAAATACCTGATGCCTAAGGTAACTTGGAATTCGTTTACCCACCTGGATTCCGAGAAAAACCCAAAAGACATCTGACCTGACCAGATGACTTCACCCTGGAAGACCCTGTTCCCCAGCCCTGGTAGAACTGCCCTAGAAAAGGCCTGTAATCCTTAGACTCAAGGTCACTAGCCTCATCTCCTGCTGGTGACCCATGAGCTCGTGCTTAATAAAGCTTCTATGTGACCCGATATCGGAGTGAAGCTCTCTGTTTTGGGGTGCCAACTCTAACATTTGGATGTCCCACCGAGATAGATAAGGACAGTGGTGAGTTGGCACAGAAGCAGCTGTTCGGGTGGCCCATGAGGACCCCTGGACAGTGGGGGACAGACGTGTCCAGAACCCACAGGCTGCAGCTCTGGAGGACGCTCTAGAGTGTGGGGACCCTGAGATAGGGACCCTGTCTAATTCCCTTCTGCCTAGGAGATTTTTCAGGTGGCCCGGGCCAATAGACAATTTTTTTTTGGTTTCATTTTCTTTACCACTTTGCAGGCTTGTCTTGTCTGTATCTGTATTTTGTGTCGCGATTCTCGTTCCCCTTTGTGTCTGGTTTGAAATGGGACAGTCTGTCTCTACTCCTTTGTCCTTAACCCTCTCTCACTGGTCGGAAGTGACAGACCACGCTTCAAATCTGGCGGTCTGGGTGAAGAAAGGAAAGTGGCAGATTTTTGGCATCTGTATTTTGTGCCTGCACAGGACCAGTATTGTTGGGCCAGTGGGGGAGGCAGGTAGACGTGCAGTGAGTCTGGGCCTCCCTGGTACCCTCCCTGGAAATCTCCTCTAATGTTGTCTGAGAGGAAGGTAGGAGTCTTGGCATCTCCCCTTTCCTGGGGAATGGAGCCGGTCGTGGCTGCTCCCATCTGTGTCTCTGTAGCCAAGTTGCCCACCGCATGGATTGTGTTTGCTTTGTGTTTGTCAATCATCTCACTGTTTTGTGTTCTGGAGTCAGTTTACAACAGGGAGACTGGGATCGAGAAGCCCTGGTTCTTCCCGAGACCCAGGGGGACCTGTTGCTACTCGTAAGTATTCTCATAGCAGCCTTCTGAAAACTGTTCATTGCTCTCTTCATGGTTTAGGCCAGGCTACGCCTATTGATGAATGTGTGAGTACATGAAATGTGTGGCCACAGAATGTGTGTTTGGACTCATGTGCATGCATTTTTGTAACTCAGATGTTACCTGCTCATTTCATTTCATTTCTGGTCAGAAAGTTGTATTTGTCTTGTTGAGAATTTTTATCTGTTTCTCAAGAAAGTTATCTATGCTGTTCTGATGTGTTTCTAATTTTGTTAAAAGCATAAAGCTGAGACAGAATGGTTAAAATATTTTTGCTATCTCTATTTCCAATAGCAGTCGGTCACCACCCACAGCTGCCATGACTGCACTTTTGGTCAAGAATCAGAGCTTAGCAGGAGTTCAAATGTTTTTGATATGACAGTGATAAAAATTATTAAATAAGGTTAAAATCTGTTATAATTAAAATCTATGCATGAGAAAATTTAAAAGCATATGGTATGACTCCATTTTGGATTGCATTTTGGTCAGTCACTGACTGTAGTTGCTGAGACAAAGTGACTGCTGCTTTGATCATTCAGATCCAGTGGGTTTGTCATCTTTTACAGAGGTTGGTTACAAATTATTAGAAAAGAAAAACAAAAACTCTACTGCTAGTTTCAGATGCTTCTTGTTGGTCGTGTGTTGCTACAGTGTATGCATACTGAAGAGAACCACAAAAAAAAGAGCTGTGAAAGTTTTTATGTTGTCCAGAGAATGATACAGAAGTCAGAGGATTGTGATAATAAAGGGACAGGAAAAAGAATGTCTGAAGCAAAGATGCCTAAGGAATTAGGGATATTGACTGAAGGTATATATAAAATGCTGTACAATGTATATAAAATGTTATAGAAGGTCAGAGCTGATGTGGATTTTGTTTGCTGTGGTTCCTCATACCTGCCAATACTGAATTTAAAAAAAAGAAACTATAAGATATTGGGTTAATTCGATTTGGTTTTTCTTCATTTTGGAATTAGCTTCTGATTCTTCATTGCAAAATGTTTATGACATATATATATATATATATATATATATGGTTATATAGACTGTATGTGACTTAGAGTTAACTATGTGTGGATGAAAGCTAGCTTTAAATCTGTATGTATGTAACTTGGATCCAACTGTGTATGTGTGAATATAACTATAATTGTTAAGATGCTGAAATTAGCTTATTTTTATTAGTCATCATGCACTATTGATATTTATGGGACAAGAACTTTGGCAGATGACCTAATTTGAGCATACAGCCTCCATGCTGAGTGTACAAATAGATTTTATTTGCTAGAAATTGTTTTAATATCTGAAAACAAGTTTATAAGTATGTGATCAAGTTTGCAAAGACAGCTTATCTTGCCAGACATAGATCTTAAATCTAAGTTCAGCATATAGTTTTGAGAACAAACTTTTTTAAGATTTAGAGTGAAATACTTGTGCAGTGTAAGCTTACAACAAATGACTAGAAACAACGTTTTTCTATTCGGATATTGCCTGGGGAGCCCTCATATTTGAGAGATCTGCAGAATATGGCATTTAAAATATTTATTTCTCAGACAGAGACTTCCAGATCCTAACAGTGAAGCAAGGTCTCCAAAGAATGTTATGAGACACCAGGATCTTCATCTGGATTGAAGCAGTGCTAACCTGGGCAAGATGCCATAGCACAATGCCTGCCTGCTGCCACGAACCCGGCCTAGATCTGAGGACATTAGAGAATTGATTGAACCCTTTTGCCTAGACAAAGTAAGGTCAGTCTTCTCCCATATATCCCTCTACTGTGGGGAAAAATCTCCCACACTAAAGGCCTGGCAGCTGAAGATTGATGCTGTTTGGATACTTCCGCCTCCAGCTAGGTGGAGACCTGAGTATGGCTAACTGGGTATGGATTGGTCTCTGTTGTTTTTAGCAGATTCAGAAGCTGTTAATTCTGCACTTAGTTATAAATTATCCTTCTCAGATCTCTGGAAGTATTGATGGCTGGGCTAGTTATAATTTTGTCGGCTTGGTAGAATTAGACAATCAGATCCTTCTCCAAGGTTACAGCTAGTTTTCAATCTCATTTTATAAAGCCTGCTTGAAAATACTAAAATTCTTATGTCTTTTTGCAATTTGTATGAGCTTAAGAGACTCATAGAATTTGGATCCAACTCACAGAGGCCAAAAAGATTCCAGATAAGTACAGCCTAAGTTTTTCCCACCTGTTTTTCCCTAAGGATGATACTTCTCTCTTCTGGTTTGGGGACTCCTGCCCTTCCCAAATTACTAAGACTGGGCCCAAGATTTAAATTCTAACCTTTTGTTTTCAGTTTTAACATATCTCAACAGATTTCCACTTGACTAGGAGCTCTGGACTTGCTGGAAGCCTATGAACCAGTTCTATGGATTTGGGCTGTTTTCTGTCTCTCAGCTACTGGATCAGACAGCTACATGATCCTGACAGAAGCCCTGGAGCTTAGTTCCTTCACTAGCTTTTCAACCTTTTGGGGTCCTAAGAACAATGCCCCAATGTCAGCTTGAAGCAGTAAAGAGAATCTACTATGCCCTGGTACACTCCCAAACCCCTAAAAGGTTGAAATGCTAACTTAAAAGGAAACCTGGCATAGGAGACAAATCTTTTGTGAAGGCCAAAGGTCCCTACAGCCTAGTGTTGGCTTTGCAAGTCAGGTCCCATTTGCTTTTTTGAGACCTTGCAGATCAGTTTGGACCTGCAGGGGTGGTACACAAGACCATCTTCTAGATAAACTACTGCTATGAGCATATTGCCAGAGTCTCATAATTGAGACAGTACCAAAAAGAAAATGGGGGAATGAAGGACCCTGGGTTCTAGGGCTTGTTGACCCAGGCATTCAGTTCAGGTATTCAGCAGAGCACCCACCCATGAGAACAAGGAACTAAAAGTCTAAAAGTCTGTCCCAGAAAACAGAGTGACCCAGCCCAGATAGCTGTAATCAACTCAGATAGGACATAATGGTCTGGTTGAACCTATGATTAAAATACCAGAAGTTCCAAGCAGAATAGCAGTTACCAACACCCGGTTGTAAAAGCCTCCTGACCAGCTGGTCTTAAGGCAACCCCTTGACCACTGTGACCAACCTTACGATGTGTTGCCCCTGTTGCTATGGTGATTTTATGGTCTTGCCTTTAAAAGAAATATGTGATTGCCACTCGCTGGCTACTCTCTTGCTTCCCAAGGCAGGGAGGTGTGAAGGCCAGCCCCCCTTCCAGGACAGAAAACATAATGACCACTAACGGGTCTCTCTTCCTTGTCCCATCACCCAGTCTCCATTGGGCATGTAACACCGGGCTCACCCCATGTGTTAGATTAAGGAGAAGAAACAACACCTCTCTTAATGCTCTGTGTAAAAAACATGTGTGTGGACACTGAAGATAAAAACACCTGGATTTAAACAAGGAGAGGGCTCAACATCTCTCTTAAAGCTCTGTATAAGAAAACATGTGTATGGACACTGAAGACAAAAACACAAGTGTTCAAACAAGGAAAGGAAGAAACATCTCTCTTAATGCTCAGTGTAAGAAAATGTGTGTATTAATGCTGAAGAGAAAAAGACATGTGCAAACTAGGTTTGGAGGCAACATCTCTCTTTATGCTCTTTGTAAGCTAATGTGAGCATTGACACTGAAGAGAAAAACACATGTGTTCAAAGGAAGAGAGAAAGCAACATCTCTCTTAATGCTGTGTTTAAGAAAATGTTTGTACTGATGCTGAAGAAAAAAAATGCATGTGTTCAAATGTGGAAAGAAAGCAATATCTCTCTCATTGCTGTGTGTAAGATAACATGTGTATTGACATTTAAAATAAACTACATGTGTTCAAACGAGGATAGGAAGCTACATCTCTTTTTATGCTCTGTGTAAGAATAGTTGTGTATTAACACTGAAGAGAAAAACACATGTGTTCAAACAAGGAAAGGAAGCACCATCTCCCTTAATGCTCTGGGTAGCAAAATGTGACTAATGATGTTGAAGAAAAAAACACATCTGTTAAAACAATAGAGGAAGCAACATCTCTATCAATGCTCCTTAAAGAAAACGTGTGTTTTCTTGCTGAAGTGAAAAACACATGTGTTCAAAGAGGCCAGAATTGGGTGTGGTCATCCATTGTGGGCATGGTCAGTCTAAGTGGGTGTGTTCAGTCAAAGTTGGCATGGCTTGGTGTGGGCATGGTGCATCAAAGTGTGTGTGCTCTGTAAAAATGGTTGTAAACATGAAAAGTGTGTGTGGCCAGTCAAACTGGACGTGGCCAGTCATTGTGGGATTATTTAATTAAAGTATTCGTGGCCTGGTGTGAGCACATTCAGTCAATGTGGTCGTTGCATTTTGTGGCCATTGTCAGTCAAAGTGTCCATGTCCAGTCACAGTGGCCGTGTGCAGTTAAAGTAAGCGTGGCTTGGTGTGGGCATTGTCAGACAAAGTGGCTGTGACCTTTTGTAGCTGTGGTCAGTCAAAGTGTGCATGGCCAGTGAAAATGTGCTTAGTCAATTAAAGTTGTTGTGGCCTTGTGTGGGTGTGATAAATCAAGGTGGGTGTGGCCTGTTTTTGGTCGTTGTCATTCATAGTGGCCATGGCCAGTCAAAATGGGTGTGGCTTGGTGTGTGCATGTTGAGTCAACATTGGTGTAGCCAATTAAAGTGGGTGTGGTCAGTCACTGTTCACGTGGACAAAGTAGGCATGGTCAGTCACTGTGTGCATGACAAGTCCATATTGGAATGGCTTGTTGTGGGTGTGGACCACCAAAGTGGGCATGACCTGTCAAAGTTTATATGGTCAGTCAAAGTGGGCATGGCCTGTCAACATGGGCATGGCCAATTAAAGTGGGCTTGTTTGGTCATTTGTGCATGGTTGGAAAAATTTTGCATGGTATTGTGTGGGCATGGTCAGTCAAAGTGGTCGTGGCCAGTCAAAGTTGGCGTGGCTGGTCAATGTGGGTGTGATATTGTGTGGGCTTGGTCATTCATAGTGGCAGTGGAATGTAAAAGTGGACATGGTTTTAGGTGGGCGTGGTCAATGAAAGTTGGTTTGGTCAATTAAGGAAAGCATGGCATGTTGTGGCCGTGGTCAAAGTGGATGTACACAGTCAAAGTACGTGAGGTCAGTCAAAGTAGGCCTGGCCAGTCAAAGTTGGCATGACAGGTCAAAGTGTGCATGGTATTGTGTGCGCATGGTCAGTCAAACTGCACATGGCCAAAGTGGGCTTGTTTAATTATAGCATTTGTGACCTGCTGTGGGCGTGGTCAGTCAATCTGTGCATGGCATGTTTTGGCTGTGGTCAGTCAAAGTGTCCATGGCCAGTCAAAGTGGCCTTATTCAGTCAAAGTAAGCGTGTCTTGGTGTGGGTATGGTCAGAAAAAGTGGCTGTGGTCTGGTGTAGACAGGATCATTCATACAAAGTGGCCATGTCAAGTCAAAGTGGGCATGGTTTGGTGTGGGTGTGGTAAGTCAAAGTGGGTGTGGCCAATCAAAGTTGTCATGGCCCATCAAAGTGGAGAGTACAGGGCATAACATGTTTCTTAATGCTCTCTGTAAGAAAATGTGTGTATTGACGCTGAAGATGAAAACACATGTGTTTAAACAAGGAGAGAAATCAACATCTCTCTAAATGCTCTATGTAAGAGAGCATGTATTGATGCAGAATGAAAAACACATGTGTTCAAATGAAGCAAGGAAGCAACATCTCTCATAATTCTTTGTGTAAGAATATGTGTGTATGGACGCTGAAGAAAAAACCATATGTGCTCAAACGAAGACAGAAAGCAACATTTCTCTTAATGCTCTGTGTAAGAAAACATATGTGTTGATGTTTAGGAGAAAAACATATGTGTTATATTAAGCAGAGGAAGCACCAACTGTCCTAATGCTCTGTGTAGGAAAGCATGTGTATGGGCGTGGAAGATCAAAACACCTGTGTTTAAAAAAGGAGAGGGTTCAACATCTCTCCTAGTGCTCTGTGAAAGAAAACATGTGTATTGTTGTTTAGGAGAAAAACGCATGTGTTAGATTAAGCAAACTTGAGTATTGACACTGAAGAGAAAAACAGATGTGTTCAAAGGAGGAGAGGAAGCAACATCTCTATTAATGCTCTGTTTAAGAAAATGTTTGTACTGATGCAGCATCTCTCTAAATGCTCTGTGCAAGAGAGCATGTATTGATGCAGAAGAGAAAAACACATGTGTTCAAACGAAGCAAGGGAGCAACATCTCTCTTAATGCTCTGTGTAAAATAGTGTGTGTATAAATGCTGAAGAAAAAACATTGTTAAAAAACGAAGACAGAAAGCAACATCTCTCTTAAGTCTCTGTGTAAGAAAACATGTGTGTTGATGTTTAGGAAAAAAACACATGTGTAAGATTAAGGAGAGGGAGCAACAGCTCTCTTAATGCTCTGTGTAAGAAAACATGTGTATGGGCGCTGAAGACAAAAACAACCTGTGTTTAACCAATGAGAGTGGTCAAAATCTCCAATATTCTGTGTAAGAAAATGTGTTTATTGATGCTGAAGACAAAAAACACATGTGTTCAAACAAGGAAAGGAAGCAACATCTCTCTTAATGCTCTGTGTAAGAAAATGTGCTTGGTCATTCAGTGTGGGTATGGTCAATCAAAGAAGACATGACATGTTTTGACCATGGTCACAGTGGCAGTGGACAGTCAAAGTGAGCGAGTTCAGTCACAGTGGGCGTGGCTTGGTGTGGGCATGTTCAGTCAACATTGACATTGCCAGTTAAAGTGGGCGTGGTCTGTCACTGTTCACGGGGACAGTAAAAGTAGGCATGGTCATTCACACTGGCCATGACAAGTCCATGTTCGCATGGCTTGGTGTGGGAGTGGACAACCAAAGTGGGCATGTTCAGTCACTTGTGAGTGGTCAGTCAAAATGTGCATGGTATTTTTTGGTGTGGACAGTCAAAGTGGTCGTGGCCAGTCAAAATGGGCATGATTTGGTGTGGGCATCGTCAGTCAAAGTGGGTGTGGTCAATCAAAGAATGTGAGTCATGTTGTGGCTGTGGTCAATGTGGTCATGGACAGTCAAATTGGGCGAGTTCAAAGTGGACTTGGCCAGTCAAAGTTGGCATAGCCTGTCCAAGTGGGCGTGGTATTGTGTGTTCATGGTCAGTCAAACTGGACTTGGCCAAAGTAAGCTTGTTTAATTAAAGTATTCGTGGCCTGGTGTGAGCGTGGTCAGTCAATGTGTGCATGGCCAGTCTATGTGGCCTTATTCAGTCAAAGAAATCGTGACTTGGTATGGGCATGGTCGGACAAAGTGGCTGTGAGCTGCTGTGCCTGTCATCATTCAAAGTGGCCGTGGCTAGTCAAAGTGGGAGAGATGTTGTTTCCTCTCCTCGTTTGAACACATGTGTTTTTGTCTTCAGCGTCAATACACATGTTTTCTTACACAGAGCAATAAGAGAGATGTTGCTTTCTCTCATTGATTGAACTCATGCATTTTTCTCTTCAGCATCAGTACAAACATTTTCTTACACACAGCATTAAGAGAGATGATTCTTCCTCTCCTCCTTTGAACACATGTGTTTTTCTCTTCAGCATCAATACTCATGTTTGTTTACAAAGAGCATTAAGAGAGATGTTGCCTCCACATCTAGTTTGCACATGTCTTTATTCTTCAGCTTCAATGCACATGTTTTCTTACACAAAGCATTAAGAGAGATGTTGAGTCCTCTACTTGTTTAAAAACATGTGTTTTCTCTTCAGCGTCAATGCACACATTTTCTTTCACAGAGCATTAAGAGAGATTTTGTTTCCTCTCATTTGAACCCATGTGTTTTTGTCTTCAGCGTCGATACACATGTTTTTTTACATAGAACATTAAGAGAGTAGTGGCTTATACTCCTTGTTTGAACACATTTGTTTTTCTCCTCAGAGTCCATACACACATTTTCTTACAAAGACCATTAAGAGAGATGTTGTTTCCTTTCCTTCTTGTAACACATGTTTTTTTGTCTTCAGTGTTCATACACATGTTTTCTTACACAGAGCATTAAGAGAGATGTTGAGCCCTCTCCTTGTTTAAATACAGGCAATTTTATCTTCAGCACACATACACATGTTTACTTACACAGAGCATTAAGAAAGATGTTCCTTTTCTCCTCGTTTGCACACATATGTTTTTTTCTTCAGTGTCCATACACACACTTTCTTACACAGAGCATTAAGAGAGATGTTGCTTCCTGTTTTCGTATGAACACATGTGCTTTTCCCTTCTGCATTGATACACACATTTTCTTTTTTTATAATTTTTATTTATTTTGTATTTAACAAAAAAACAGTAACATGAATTTAAAATGAGGAAATGTTAACAATAACTATGAAGAGGATAAGTATCATAAGCATGGCTTATCAAGGGTGGTAATGCAAATAAGATTGCTACACATATATTTACTATGTGTTCAGCTTTCCCTCTGAATTTTTTTTCATCCCTGTATTTTCTTATTCAAGGTCCCTTCCCCCTCCCACCACGTCTTGACATTTTTCTTCTCTGCAACTTCCCATCCCCTCCCTGGGCAGGGAGCAGACAGTCCTATGGTCCCATTGACCCAATAATGCTTGGATCAGTCTCCACTCCTGGCCAAATCCAGTTTTGTCCCCCCTCCCTCAAGAGTGAGTCTGGTGTTCCTATAGTTGGAGTGGGGTTCGAAGGGTCAGTCCAGGGTGTTTCTGATCCCAAGCTGTTCCGTGGTTGTGGTTTGCCACTTGGACATGTTTGTTCTTTTTCTTGTTTGTTTTTTAGAGACCACTAGTGAGTGAGTACATCCCCTGCTTATCTCTCTGAGTTTGTGATAGCTTGCTCAGGAGGATATTCTCCAAATCGATCCATTTGCTTGCGAACTTTAGGATATCATTTTTTCTTACTGCTGAGTAGTATTCCATTGTGTAGATGTTCCACAGTTTGTTAATCCATTCTTCAGTTGAGGGACATCTAGGTTGTTTCCAGATGAGAGAGATGTTGAGCCCTCTCCTTGTTTAAACACAGGCGATTTTATCTTCAGCGCCCATACACATGTTTTCATACACAGAAGATTAAGAGAGATGTTCCTTTTCTCCTCGTCTGCACACATATGTTTTTTTCTCCTCGTCCATACACACACTTTATTACACAGAGCATTAAGAGAGATGTTGCTTTCTTGCTTCTTCTGAACACATGTGTTTTTCTCTTCTGCATCGATACACACATGTTCTTACACAGAGCTTTAAGAAACATGTTACTTCCTATACTTTACACTTTGACAGGCCACGACCACTTTTATTGGCCACAACCACTTTGATTTAACATGACCACAACAAGCCACACACACTTTGACTTGCCGGAGTCACTTTGAATTTCCATGGCAACACCGGGTCACGTCCACTTTGTCTGACCATGCCCACACAAATCCTCGCTTACTTTGACTGAATAAGGCCATTTTGACTGGCCAAAGACACTTTGTCTGACCACAGCCACAACATGCCACTCACACATTGACTGATCATGCTCACATCAGGCCATGAATACTTTAATTAAACAAGCCCACTTTGGCCACATCCAGTTTGACTCACCATTCCCACACAATACCATGCCCATTTTGACTGACCACGCCAACTTTGACTGGCCACGACCACTTTGACTGACCACGCCCACACAATACAACACACACTTTGCCCAACAATGCAGAAGTGATTGAAAATGCACACTTTGACTGGCCACGGACACTGTGAATGACCACGACCACAACAGGCCACATCCACTTTGATTGATCATGCCCACACCAGGCCAAAACCACTTTAATTGACCAAGCCCATTTTGACTGGCCATGCACACTTTGACTGACCACGGCTACAGCAGGCCACAGCCACTTTGTCTGACCATGCCAACACCAAGGCACACTTACTTTGACTGCACACAAGCACTGTGACTGAACATGGACTATTGACTGACCATGGCCACAAGCTGCTACATTCATATTGAATGAATATGCTCACACCAGGCCACAAATTCTTTAATTAAACAAGCCAACTATGACTGGCCATGTCCACTTTAACTGGCCACACACACTTTTCATATCCACGCCCACTTTGACAGAACACAACCACTTTGACCTACGATGCCCACACCAAGCCACGCTAACTTTGACTGAACACACCCAATTAGACTGACCATGCCCACAACGGCTGACCATGGCCACTTCTGACATCATTTGAACATATGTTTTTTTCACTTCAGCAGGAAAACACATGTTTTCTTCCACAGAGCATTAATAGAGACATTGCTTCCTCTATCTTTGAAACAGATGTGCTTTTTCTTCAATGTCAATAATCACATTTTGCTACCCAGAGCATTAAGGGAGATGGTGCTTCCTCTCCTCCCTTGAACACATGTGCTTTTCTCTTCAGTGTTAATACACAACTTTTCTTACACAGAGCATAAAAAGGGATGTTGTTTCCTCTCCTCATTTGAACACATATATTTTATGTTCAATGTCAATACACATGTTTTCTTACACAGAGCAATAATAGAGATGTGGCTTTCTCTCCTTGATTGAACTCATGCATTTATCTCTTCAGCATCAGTACAAACAATTTCTTACAAACAGCATTAAGAGAGATGATGCTTCCTCTCCTACTTTGAACACATGTGTTTTTCTCTTCAGCATCAATACTCACGTTTGTTTACAAAGAGCATTAAGAGAGATGTTGCCTCCACTCCTAGTTTGCACACATCTTTACTCTTCAGCGTCAATGCTCACATTTTCTTACACAGATCAAGAGAGATGTTGAGTCCTCTACTTGTTTAAACACATGTGTTTTCTCTTCAGCGTCAATGCACACATTTTCTTACACAGAACATTAAGAGAGATTTGGATTCCTCTCCTCGATTGAACCCATGTGTTTTTGTCTTCAGCATTGATACACGTTTTTTTTTACATAGAACATTAAGAGAGATGTGGCTTATACTCCTTGTTTGAACACATTTATTTTTCTCCCCTGCATCCATACACATGTTTTCTTACACAGAGCATTAAGAGAGATGTTGTTTCCTTTCCTTCTTGGAACACATGTTTTTTTGTCTTAGGTGTCCATACACAAGTTTTCTTACACAGAGCATTAAGAGAGATGTTGAGCCCTCTCCTTGTTTAATCACAGGCGATTTTATCTTCAGCGCCCATACACATGTTTTCTTACACAGAGCATTATGAGAGATGTTCCTTTTCTCCTCATTGCACACATATGTTTTTTTCTCCTTGTCCATACACACACTTTATTACACAGAGCATTAAGAGAAATGTTGCTTCCTTGCTTCTTCTGAACACATGTGTTTTTCTTTTCTGCATCGATACACACATGTTCTTACACAGAGCATTAAGAAACATATTACTTCCTATACTTTACACTTTGACAGGCCAGGACCACTTTTATTGGCCACAACCACTTTGACTTAACATGACCACAAAAAGCCACACACTCTTTGACTGGCCAGAGTCACTTTGAATGTCCATGGCCACACCGGGTCTTGGCTACTATGTCTGACAATGCCCATACCAAGTCACGCTAACTTTGACTGAATAAGGCCAGTTTGACTGGCCATGGACACTTTCACTGACCTTGGCTACAACAAGCCACTCACATGTTGACTGACCATGCTCACACCAGGCCATGAATACTTTAATTAAATAAGAACACTTTGGCCACATCCATTTTGACTCACCATTCCCACACAATACTATGCCTACTTTGACTGACCATGCCAACTTTGACTGGCCAAGACCAGTTTGAAAGACCATGCCCACACAATACCACACGCACTTTGACAAACCACGCACAAGTGATCGAACATGCACACTTTGACTGGCCATGGACACTGTGAATGACCATGACCACAACAGGCCACACCCTCTTTGATTGATCATGCCAACACCAGGCCACAACCACTTTAACTGACAAAGCCCATTTTGACTGGCCATACACACTTTGACTGACCACTGCTACATCAGGCCACAGCCACTTTGTTTGACCATGCCCACACCAAGGCACACTTACTTTGACTCCACACAGCCACTGTGACTGGACATGGATAATTTGACTGACCACAAGTTGCTACGCCCACATTGACTGAATACGCTCACACCAGGCCACGAATACTTTAATTAAACAAGCCATTATGACTGTCCACACACACTTTTCATGTCCATGCCCACTTTGACAGAGCACACCAACTTTGATGCACGACGCCCACACCAAGCCATGCCAGATTTGACTGAACACACCCACTTAGACTGACCATGCCCTCAATGGCTGACCATGCCCTCTTCTGGCCTCATTTGAACACATGTGTTTTTCAATTCAGTGGGTAAAGATACGTTTTCTTCCACGGAGCATTAATGAAGATGTTGCTTCCACTAGCATTTGAACTGATGTGTTTATTTCATCAATGTCAATAGTCACTTTTTACTACCCAGAGCATTAAAGGGGATGGTGCTTCCTCTCGTCCTTTGAACACATGTGCTTTTCCCTTCCGTGTTAATACACAACTTTTCTTACACAGAGCATAAAAAGGGATGTTGCTTCCTCTCCTCATTTGAACACATGTATTTTATTTTCAATTTCAATACACTTATTTTCTTACACAGAGCAATACGAGAGATGTTGCTTTCTCTCCTTGTTGAACACATTCATTTTTCTCTTCAGCATCAGTACAAACATTTTCTTATACACAGCATTAAGAGAGATGAGTCTTCCTCTCCTCCTTTGAACACATGTGTTTTTCTCTTCAGCATCAATACTCACATTTGTTTACAAAGAGCAGTAAGAGAGATGTTGCCTCCACTCCTAGTTTGCACAGGTCTTTACACTTCAGCGTCAATACACATGTTTTCTTACACAGAGCATTAAGAGAGATGCTATTTCCTCTCCTCGTTTGAACACATGTGTTTTTTTCTTCAGCGTTTATACACATGTTTTCTTACATAGAGCATTAAGAGAGATATTGCTTCCACTCCTCATTTGAACACATTTGTTTTTCGCATCAGCATCCATACACATGTTTATTACACTGAGCATTAAGAGATATGTTGCTTCCTTTCCTTGTTTGAACACATGTCTTTTTGTCTTCAGCGTCCATACACACACTTTCATACACAGAGCATTAAGAGAGATGTTGCTTCCTTGCTTCGTTTGAACCCATGTGTTTTTCTCTTCTGCATGGATAAACTCATTTCCTTACACAAGGCATTAAGAAACTTGTTACTTCCAATACTTTCAACTTTGACAGGCCATGCTCACTTTGATTGTTCAAAACAACTTTGACTTAGCACGACCACACCAAGCCATGCACACTTTGACTGTCCACACACACTTTGAATGTCTATGGCCACACTGGATCACAACCACTTTGTCTGACCATGCCCACACTAATCCACGCCAACTTTGATTGAACACACCCACATAGACTGACCATGCCCACAATAGCTGACCATGCCCTCTTCTGGCTTCATTTGAACACATGTGTTTTTCACTTCAGCAGGCAAACACACGTATTGTTAAACAGAAAATTAATAGACATGTTGCTTCCCCTATCGTTTGAACAGATGTGTTTTTTTCTTCAATGTCAATAGTCACGTTTTGCTACCCAGAGCTTTAAGGGAGATGGTGATTCCTCTCCTCTTTTGAACACATGTGTTTTCTCTTCAGCATGAATACACATGTTTTCTTACATAAAGCATTAAGAGAGATGATGATTCCTCTCCTCCTTTGAACACATTTGTTTTTCTCCTCAGGGTCAATACACCTTTTTCTTACACAGAGCATTGATAGATGTTGTTTCCTCTCCTCGTTTGAATACATGTGTTTTTGTCTTCAGCCACTATACACATGTTTTTTTACATAGAGCATTAAGAGAGATGTTGCTTCCTCTCCTCATTTGAACACTTTTTTTCTCCTCAGTGTCCATACACAAGTTTTCTTACACAAAGCATTAAGAGAGATGTTGCTATCTTTCCTTGTTTGAACACATGTGGCTTTGTGTTCAGCGTCAATACACACATTTCCTTACCTCAAGCATTAAGAGAGATGTTGTTTCCTCTCCTCATTTGAACACATGTGTTTATGTCTTCAGTGTCTATACACATGTTTTCTTACATAGAGCATTAAGAGAGATGTTGCTTCCTCTCCTCATTTGAACACATTTGTTTTCCTCCTCAGCATACATATACACATTTCCTTACACAGAGCATTAAGAGATATATTCCTTCCTTTTCTTGTTTGAACACATGTGTTTTTGTCTTCAGCATCAATACCCATGTTTTCTTACACAGAGCATTAAGAGAGATGTGGAGTCCTCCACTTGTTTGAACACATGTGTTTTTGTCTCCAGAGTCAAAACAGACATTTTCTTACACAGAGCATTAGAGATGTGGAGCCCTCTCTTTGTTTAAACACAGGTGTTTTTATCTTCTGTGCCCATACACATGTTTTCTTACACAGAGCATTTAGAGAGTTGTTGCTTCTTCTTCTTAATCTAATACATGTGTTTTTCTGCTAAACATAAATAAACATGTTTTCTTACACAGAGCATTAAGAGAGATGTTGCTCTCTGTCCTCGTTTGGTCATATATGATTTTTTCTTCAGCGTTCATACACACTTTGTTACACAGAGCATTAAGAGAGATGTTGCTTCCTTGCTTCATTTGAACACATGTGTTTTTCTCTTCTATTTTTTTACACAGAGCATTAAGAAGCTGTTTACTTCCTATACTTTCCACTTTGACAGGTCATCCCCACTTTGATTGGCCACACACAGTTTTACTTACCATGCCCAGACCTAGCCACACCCACTTTGACTGGAAACGGCCACTTTGAATGACCACAGGCACAACATACCATATACACATTGACTGACCACACTCACACCAGGACATGAATACTTTAATTAAACAAGCCCACTTTGGCCATGACCAGTTTGACCATGCCCACACAATAACACACCCACTTTGACCAGCCATGCCAACTTTGATTGGCCACGAACACTTTGACTGACCATGCCCACACAATACCACACAGAATTTGACCGACCACACACAATTAAATGAACAGGCCTACTTTGAATGGCCTTACCCACATTGAAAGACCACAACCAGTTAGACTGACCATAAAAATTTTACTGGCCACATCCAGTTTGGTGGTCCATGCCCACACCAAGCCATGCCAACATTGACTCTTCATGCACTCCATGACTGACCACGTCTACTTTGAATGGCCATGCCCATGTTGACAAACCATGCACAGTTTGACTGATCATAAAAATTTTACTGGCCACACCCACTTTGGTGGTCCACACACACACCAAGCCATCCCAACTTTTACTGTTCATGCCCACAGTGACTGACTACACCTACTTTGATTGTCCAATGGAACAGTGACTGACCATGCCTACTCTAACTGGCCACTTTAATGTTGACTGACCATGCCCACAGCAAGCCATAATAACTTTAACTCAATACACCCACTTTTACTGTCCACGGCCACTTTGACCACAGATACAACATGCCACGCCTTCTTTGATTGACCACACCCACTTTGAGAGATCACACCCACACCAAACCACACCCACTTTGACTGGCCTCAGCCAATTTGAATGACCACGGACACACTGGATCACACCCACTTTGTCTGACTACATCCACACTAAGCCATGCTTACTTTGACTGCTCACAGCCACTGTGACTGCAGAAGGACACTTTGAATGACCATGGTGACAACATCATATGCCCATATTAACTGATAATGCTCAAACCACACCACGAATACTTTAATTAATCAAGCCCACTATGACTGTCCACATCCAGTTTGACTGTCCACACACACTTTTCATGTCCACGCCCACTTTCGCAAAGCACACCCACTTTGACACACTACTCCCACAGCAAGCCATGCCAAATTTGACTGAACACACACACTTTTACTGTCCATGGCCACTTGACCACGGATACAACATGCTACACCTTCTTTGATTGAACACATCCACTTTGACTGACCATGCCCACATCAAACCATGCCCACTTTGACTCTCCACGGCTACTGTAAATGATCACGACCACAACAGGTCACACCCACTTTGATTGATCACGCCCACACCAGGCCACAACCACTCTAAATGACAAAGCACATTTCAACTGGCCATGCACACTTTGAGTGACCACGGCTACAACAGGTCACAGCCACTTTGTCTGACCACACACACACCAAGCCATGTTTACTTTGCCTGCACATGGCCACTGTGACTGGACATGGACACTTTGACTGACCATGGCCACAACATGCCACGCCCACATTGACTGACCATGCTCACACCAGGCCACAAATACTTTAATTAAACAAGCCCACTATAACTGGCCATGTCCAGATTGACTGGCCACACACACTTTTCATGTCCACGCCACTATGACAGAGCAGTCCAATAGGGCATGGTTGGCCCTTGCACAACTTGCTGGAACCTATCTATTACATCAGTGCCGCTTATGCTAATTTGGCACTCCTTACCACCTATCACTAGCAATATGCTAATGAGGTATTACATTGGACCTATCACCAGCTATATGCTAATGAGGCATTACCTTGTGCACCAATCACTTATCCCAGCTTCCCTATATTAGCAGGCTGCATTTCAAGCTCAGGGTCTACTTTTCACCATTCTCAACTGAGCTGTACTCCAATAAAGTGTGATCCAAGAAGAATTGTGAATGTGGCAACTCTTCAATCTTCAGACTAGAAAACGACTCACAAGTGGTGCCAAAACCCAGAAACCTTCACGCCCCACAGAGAAGACCGATTCAAAACTCGCCACATGGAGGACAGTTGGTGAGGTTGCCACAGTAGAGTCTGAAGGAGATTCAGAACTGCCTTAATGAGGAAGGTTAACCGGTAAGTCTCACAGGAAAAATGTGGGACCTGTGTTAAGGAGGAAAATTCTGCTTGTAGAAAAAAACAGAGAACGGGGTATCTACAGATGAGCAGATCTAACCTGTTGGTAGTTTGGGGTAGTTTATTATATAAAGTGTTTTAAATAGGAAAGGATATGAGTGTAAATTCCTCTCACCCGATTGCAACAGCTTTGAAAGAGCTGTTCAAGAGTAATGGTGTAAGTGTTAAATTAAGGTAGGGGTTAAAGTTTATACAAGGAAGAGGTTTTTAACCTCATGTCCAATTTTTTTTGGCTCTTAAGGAACTGCTTCATTAAGGTTTTTTTTCTGAAACCGCTCTCCTTGCTAGCAGTTGGAGAGATAGATGGGTTAAAAGCAGCCAAGTGGGGCAGAGTCAGGAATTACGATTTGTTTCAATACTGTGCCTATTGCACCTCCCATCCCTATTGACATCCTGGTGAGGGCATCTGTTCTAAGCCACCAGACAACACAAAAGTGTGGAAGAGAGTCCAGCATGAGCTGCGTTCTAGTGTGCTGCTTGCTTTTCCAGTTTTTCAACATAACCAGGGGCAAAGGTATCACGAGCTTTTAGATTTTAAGACAGTGAAATCCCTGGCAGAGACTGTCCGCACTTATGGCACTACTGTTTCTTTAACAGTAGCACAGATTGAGACATTGAGTAGATCTGCCATGATGCCTAGTAACTGGAGTAACTTAGCAAAAGCATGTCTCAATCCTGGGCAATATTTAGACTGGAAGTCAATTGTGACTGATCTGGCACATAGACATGTCTGGGAGAACATTGCCAATGGGCAGCCAGCATGGAGTGCAGATATGCTGTTAGGGCAAGGACAATGGGTAAATAAGCAGATAGCAAATCCTGTGGAAGTTTATACTCAAATAAATACCATTAATATTAGGGCTTGGTGAACCCTCCCCAATAACAGGGAGGTATCAGGGAACTTAACCAAGATAATACAGGGCAGCACTGAAACATTTTCTGACTTTGTAGCTCAAATGATGGATCGAGCAGGACAAATTTTTGGTGATGTGGAAACCACACTGCCCCTAGTAAAGCAATTAGTTTATGAGCAGTGTACAAAAGCGTGCCGGATGGCCACTGCCCCTGTATGGGTACCTCAGTGGCCTCTGTCAAAAGAAAAATTGGAAGAAGCACCTTCTATGGAATTGTTAGAATTATCATTAAGTTTGTTAACCAAGGAATTAAAAGATACAGATTTATTTATTGCTCCAGAGAAGACACAGAAGAGAAGAGCTATTGAATTTTTAGGAGCTATTATTTAGAATTCCCATGTTAAATCAGAAGAGGTAGAAATTAGGACCAATTGTTTAAGGACTTTAAATGATTTTTCAAACATTGCTTGGAGATATAAATTGGATTCAGCCATATTTGAAATTAACATGCTTTGAGCTTAAACCCTTATTTCATATATTAGAGGGAAACCCAGACCTTAATTCTCCAGGCCAACTAACCCCAGAGGCTCAGATAGCACTTCCAAAGGTAGAGCAAGCAATTACTAGGGCACAGTTGTTGTGCTGTGATGAATCCAAGCCCATTTGGATGTGTATCCTCCCGACTTTAGGCTTTCCTACTGGTGTTCTTTGCAAGAAGGGCCTCTACTGTGGATTAATTCTAAATCCACAAGGATGAGAACTTTGTCCCACTATCCAATCATGACAGCTGAGGTTGTGTTGTCAGGCATTAAGCAATCTATTACATTTTTTGCCAAGACACCTGACTGGCTTATAGTCCCTTATACAAAAGAACAAGTAGAGATATTGGCTGCCACTACCTCAGAATGGGCTATATTGGTTTGTGCCTTTTCTGGTACAATTGATAATCATTTGCCCAAGAGAGAACTTTTAAGATTCGTAGTTCAGCAGCCTGAGGTGTTCCCTCGGATAACGTGGGAGCAATCATTGAGCAATACCTTAACCATCTACACGGATGGGTCTAAGACAGGGAAAGGAGCCTAAATGGTGCAAGGAGGCTCACCTGTAACTATTGAGTGTCATCCAAATGCTCCCCAAATAGTAGAATGCCAAGTAGTTTTAGAGGTTTTTAAATGTTTTCCTGAGCCTTTATATTTGGTATCTGATTCATCATATGTGGTGAATGCTGTTAAAAATTTAGAAATTGTTTCCTATATTAAACCCTCTAGTATGGTAGCCTCACTTTTAGCAGGAATGAGAGGTGAGATTTGGCATCAATCCAATTCCTTTTATATTACCCATATCTGAGCTCACTCTTTGTTACCTGGCCCTATGGCAAAAGCCAATGAACAAGTTGATCTGGCAACGTGAGCTTTTGTGGCATTGGTCTCAGAAACACAAGTGAGAGGGTTTCATACCTTATAACATGTTTTATCTGCTGTTTTAAGAACTAAATTTAAAATTTCTAGGGAGATAGCTAGGAATATTGTGAAAAGCTATTCTGCTTGTGTGCAATTCTTGCCTGCTGAGAAAATAGGGGTTGATACCAGAGGCATTTTTTCCACTTGAGAATTGGCAGATGGTTGTTACCCATGTTCCATTCTTTGGAAAGCTTCATTATGTGCATGTCTCCATTGATATATGTTCTGGGGTAATGCATGCTACACCTCTTTCTGAGGAAACGGTTCACAGTGTCATTACCCACTGCCTTGAAGCTTGGGCCACTTGGGGCAAGCCCGATACACTGAAAACAGACAATGGGCCAGCCTATGTATCTAAGAGTTTTGCCTCATTTTGTCACAAAATGCAAGTGAAGCATATGACAGGCCTGCCATATAATCGACAAAGGCACGGGATAATAGAGAGTGCACATCGTATGCTCAAGGACTTCCTGCAAAAACAAAAAGGAGGAATAGCAGAGAATTGCACTCCCAAACAAAGGCTCTCTTTTGCATTATTCACTATAAATTTTCTAAATTTAAATGATAGAAATGAATCCATTGTCGAATGTCATATGATGTCAGAACCCAACAATCAGGGCAAAGTTTTGTGTTTGGATGTACTTTCTAATCAATGGCAAGGCCCGGATTGCATTATGGATCGATCCAGCGGATCTTTATGAGTATCTCCACAGAATCACGAGCCTGTCTGGGGGCCATCAAGATTGATGAGACACATCAATGAGTACGACTCTTAGGATGATGCTGATATGGATACCCCTGACCATCTTCCTCTGATTCAGGCAGAACGTGAGAATTGGCCTATAGAGGCCAAAAAGATGGTCCTGAAGCAAAAGTTCCACATTGCATGTTTGAATGCTACAAGATTGGAGCTTGTTACACTTGGGGACTTTAATTCTTGGCTCACTTCTGCCATTTCCTTTTTCAAGGAGTGTGTGGGAGTGGGAACCTTTGCAGTGTGCTGCTTATTTGAGATTGTTTTTTACCTCTGGCTGGTTTGTCTTATTCACATCACAGCGTGTTGTGAAAAGATCCTACTCACTCAGGCACTCTTGGCTGTTGGTTCAGGGCACTCCCCCGTAGCCTGGCTCTCCACGCTTAGTGATTTATAATGATTGCCCTTGAACAGAGAGGCTTTAGCTGCCATTGCACCTCTATGGGGAATCATTCTCCTCTGAGATGGTCTTTGCACCCTGCTGCTCTCACTAACCTTGCATGCAGGAAGGCATCTCGGGGATCCTGGTAGCCTTAGAGCAGTGAGCACAACATGGGGTGAACACCTGTAAGGTCTATATCCTGTCTGTGCCATTAGAAAAACAAAAAGGGGAAGATGTAGTGTGCGGTTGGCCCTTGCACAACTGGCTAGACCCCAGCGATTGCATCTATGCTGCTTGTGCTAATTAAGCATCAAGTAGTGACCTATCTGATGTTATCCCTCAATATGCTACTGAGGTAGTACTTTGGACATATCACCAGCTATATGCTAATGAGGTATAACGTTGGGCAGCAATCACACCTCCCAGCGTCCCTATATGCAGGCTGCATTTCAAGCTTGGAGTATTTTACCACAATTTTCAACTGAGCTGTACTCCAATAAAGTGTGATCTGAGATAAATCGAGTGTGTCTTGACTTGTCATTCTGCAGGCCAGAATGGGGCTCGCCACACACATGCAAATTAACACACCATGACCACACAAAGCCATGGCAACTTTGACTGAACAAACCCACTTAGACTGACCATGCACACAATGGCTGACCACGCCCTCTTCTGGCCTCATTTGAACACATGTGTTTTTCACTTCGGTGTGGAAAAAACACGTTTTCTTCCACAGAGCATTAATAGAGATATTGGTCCTTTATTGTTTGAACAGATGTGTTTTTTTCTCCAATGTCAATAGTCATGTTTTGCTGCCCAGAGCATTAAGGGAGATGGTGCTTCCTCTCCTCCATTGAACACATGTGCTTTACTCTTCAGTGTTAATAAACAACTTTTCTTACACAGAGCATAAAGAGATGCTGCTTCCTCTCCTCGTTTGAACACATGTATTTTATTTTCAATGTCAACACACATGTTCTCTTATACAGAGCAATAAGAGAGATGCTTTTTTCTCTCAGTGTTGGAACACATGGATCTTTCACTTCAGAATCAGTACAAACATTTTCTTACACACAGTATTAAGAGAAATGATGCTTCCTCTCCTTTAAACACATATGTTTTTTTCTTCAACGTCAATACTTATGATTTTTTAAGAAGAGCATTAAGAGAGATGTTGCCACCACTCCTAGTTTGCACACATCTTTACTCTTCAGCATCAATACACACATTTTCTTACACAGAGCAATAAGAGTGATGTTGTTTCCTCTCATTTGAACACATGTGTTTTTGTCTTCAGCGTCTATACACGTTTTCTTACATAGAGCATTAAGAGAGATGTTGCTTCCACTCCTCTTTTGAACACATTTGTTTTTCTCTTCAGCATCCATACACACGTTTTGTTACACTGAGCTTTAAGAGAAATGTTGCTTTCTTTCCTTGTTTGAACACAGGTGTTTTTCTCTTCAGCATCCATACACATGTTTTCTCACACAGAGCATTAAGAGAGATGTTGCTTCTCTCCTCCTTTGAACACATATGTTTTTTCTTTAGCATCCATACACACACTTTCTTACATAGAAGATTAAGAGAGAGTTGCTTCCTTGCTTTGTTTGAACACATGTGTTTTTCTCTTCTGCATCGTAACACACATTTTATTACACAGAGCATTAAGAAACGTGTTACTTCCTATACTTTCATCTTTGACAGGCCACACCCACTTTGAATGACCAGAACAACTTGGACTTAATAAGACCACACCAAGCCATGCACAGTTTGACTGGCCACAGGCACTTTGAATGTCCATGGCCACACCGGGTCATGGCCACTTTGTCTGACCATGCCCACACCAAACCAAACCACTTGACTGAACACACCCACTTAGACTGACCATCCCCACAATGGCTGACCTCGCCCACTTCTGGCATCATTTGAACACATGTGTGTTTCATTTCAGTGGTAAAACACATGTTTTCTTCCACAGAGCATTAATAGAAATGTTGCTTCCTTGATCCTTTGAACAGATATACTTTTTTCTTCAATGTCATTAGTCACATTTTGCTACCCAGAGCATTAATGGAGATGGTGCTTCCTCTCCTCCTTTGAAGACATGTGCTTTTCTTTTCAGTGTTAATACACAACTTATCTTACACAGAGCATAAAAAGGGATGTTGCTTCAGCTCCTCATTTGAACACATGTATTTTATTTTCAATGTCAATACACATGTGTTCTTACACTGAGCAGTAAGAGAGATGTTGCTTTCTCTCCTTGATTGAACACTTGCATTTTTTTCTTCAGGATCAGTACAAACATTTTCTTAAACAGAGCATGTTTAAGAAAACAGAGATGTTGTTTTTCTCCTTGTTTAAACACATGAATCTTTCTCTTCAGCATCAGTACAAACATTTTCTTACACACAGCATTAAGAGAGATGTTGTTTTCTCTCCACCTTTGAACACATGTGTTTTTCACTTCAGCGTCAATACTCATGTTTGCATACAAAGAGCATTAACAGAAATGTTGCCTCCACTCCTAGCTTGCACATGTCTTTTTTTCTTCAACATCAATACACACATATTTTACACAGAACATTGAGAGAGATGTTGAGTCCTCTACTTGATTAAACACATGTGTTTTTCTCTTCAGCGTTAGTACACTTGTTTACTTACACAGAGCATAGACAGAGATGTTGTTTCCTCTCCTCATTTGAACACATGTGTTTTTGTGTTCAACATCTATACACTTGTTTACTTACATGGAACATTAAGAGAGATGTGGCTTATACTCCTTGTTTGAACACATTTTTTTTTTCTCTTCAGTGTCCATACACACATTTACTTACAAAGAGCATGAAGAGAGATGTTCCTTCCTTTCCTTCTATGAACACATGTGTTTTTGTCTTCAGTGTCCATACACATGTTTTCTTACACAGACCATTAAGAGAGATGTTGAGCCCTCTCCTTGTTTAAACACAGGCGATTTTATCTTCAGCACCCATACACATGTTTTCTTACACAGAGCATTAAGAGAGATGTTTCTTTTCTCCTCGTTTGCACACATATGTTTTTTCTTCAGCATCCAAAAACACACTTTCTTACACAGAGCATTAAGAAAGATGTTGCTTTCTGACTTTGTTTGAACACATGTGTTTTTCTCTTCTGCATTGATACTCACATTTTCTTACACAGAGTATTATGAAGCATGTTACTTCCTATACTCTCCACTGTGACAGGCCATGCCCACTTTGATTGGCCACAACCACTTTGACTTAACACGACTACACCAAGCCATGCACACTTTGACTGGCCACAGCCACTTTGAATGTCCATTACCAAACAGGGTCATGGCCACTTTGTTTGACCATGCCCACACTAAGCCATGCTTCCTTTGACTGAATAAGGCAAATTTGACTGGCTATGGACACTTTGACTGACCACAGCCACATGCCACTCACACATTGACTGACCTTGCTCACACCTGGCCATGAATACTTTAATTAAAAAGCCCAATTGGCCACATCCAGTTTCACTGACCATGCCCAGACAATACCATATGCATTGTGACTGACCACACCCACACAATACCACACAAACTTTGACCAACCACACAGAAGTGATCGAACATGCTCACTTTGAGTGGTCACGGACACTGTGAAAGACAATGACCACAACAGGCCATCCCCACTATGATTGATCACGCCAATACCAGGCCAGAACCTTAATCTAATCCATGTATAATTCACCTAAACATCAAAACACATGTTTTCTTACACAGAGTATTAAGAGAGATGTTGCTTTCTGTCCTCATTTGATCACATATGATTTTTTCTTCAGCGTCCATACACACACTTTCTTACACAGGGCATTAAGATAGATGTTGCTTCCTTGCTTTGATTGAACACATGTGTCTTTCTGTTCAGCATCAATTCACCCTCTCTTACACAAAGCATTTAGAGTGATGTTGCTTCCACTCCTTGTTTAAACACAAGTGTTTTTATCTTCAGTGTCGATACAAACATTTTCTTACACAGAGCATTAAGAAACATGTTACTTCCTATACTCCCCACTTTGACGGGCCATGACAACTTTGATTGGCCACACCCACTTTGACATAACACACCCACACCAACCCATGCCCACTTTTACTGGCCACGGCCACTATGAATGACCAGGCCCACACTGAATCATTATCAATTTGTATGACCATGCCCACACCAAGACACGCTTACTTTGACAGAACACGTCCACTTTTCCTGTCCTCAGCCACTTTGACCACGGACACAACATTTCACACTTTCTTTGATCGACCACACCCACTTTGACTGACCATGCCCACTACAAACCAAGCCCACTATTTTAGTCAAAGTAAGCATGGCTTTGTGTGGCCATTGTCAGACAACAAGGCCGTGACCCGGTCTGGGGGTCATCATTCAAAGTGGCCATGGCCAGTCAAAGTGTGTGTGGCTTAGTGTTGGCATGATAAGTCAAAATGGGTGTTGCCAAACAAAGTGGGTATGGCCCATCAAAGTGGAGAGTAAAGGAAGTAAACATGTTTCTTAATGCTCTGTGTATGAAAATGTGTGTATCGATGCAGAAGAGAAAAACACATGTGTTCAAAATAAGCAAGGTAGCAACATATCTCTTAATGCTCTGTGTAAGAAAACATGTTTATGGAAGCTGAAGCCTAAAAAAAACCTGTGTTTAAACAATGAGAGTGCTCAAAACCTGTAATATTTCATGTAAGAAAATGTGTGTATTGATGCTGAAAACAAAAACACATGTGTTCCAACATGGAAAGGAAGCAACACCTCACTTAATGCTCTGTGTAAGAAAATGTGTGTATGGATGCTGAGGAGAAAACCACATGTTTTGAAAGGAGGAGTAGAAGCAAAATCTCTCTAAATGCTCTTTGTAAGAAACCATATGTATAGAAGCTGAAGACAAAAACACATGTGTTCAAAGGAGGAGAGGAAACAACATCTCTCTTAATGCTCTGTGTAAGAAAATATGTGTATTGATGGTGAAGAGAAAAACACATGTGTTTAAACAAGTAGAGGACTCAACATCTCTCTTAAAGCTCTGTGTAAGGAAACTTGTGAATGGAAGCTGAAGAGAAAAAGATGTGTGCGAACTAGTAGTGGATTCAACATCTCTCTTAATGCTCTTTGTAAGCAAACATGAGTATTGATGCAGAAATTAAGAACACATGTGTTCAAAGGAGGAAAGGAAGCACCATCTCCCTTAAAGCTCTGGGTAGCAAAACGTGACTATTGACATTGAAGAAAAAAAAATCTGTTGAAACAATTGAGGAAGAAACATCTCTATTAATGCTCTGTGTAAGAAAACATGTGTATTGACATTGAAAATAAAATACATGTGTTCAAACTAGGAGCCAAAGCAACATCCCTTTTTATGTTCTGTGTAAGAAAAGTTATGCATTAACACTGAATAGAAAAGCACATGTCTTTAAAAGAGGAGAGGAAGCACCAGCTCCATTAATGCTCTGGGTAGCAAAATGTGACTAATGATATTGAAGAAAAAAATCACATGTGTTCAAAAGATCAAGGAAGCAACATCTCTAGTAATGCTCTGTGGATGAAAACGAGTGTTTTCCCGATGAAGTGAAAAACACATGTGTTCAAATAAGGCCAAAAGAGCAAGGTCAGCTATTGTGGGCATGGTCAGTCTAAGTGGGTGCATTCAATCAAAGTTGGCATGGATTGGTGTGGGCATGGTGAGACAAAGTGGCAGTGAACCAGTGTGGCCATGCACATTTAAAGTGCCTTTGGCCAGTCAAACTGTGCGTGGCTGGTGTGGTCTTATTAAGTCAAAGTTTTTGTGGCCAATCAAAGTGGACATGGCCAGTCAAAGAGGAAAGTATAGGGGGTAACATGTTTCTTAATGCTCTGTGTAATAAAATGTGTGTATCTATGCAGAAGAGAAAAAAACATGTGTTCAAACAAAGCAAGGAAGCAACTCTCTCATAATGCTCTGTGTAAGAAAGTGTGTGTATGGATGCTTAAGAAAAAAAGACATATGTGTTCAAAGGAGGAGAGAAGCAACGTCTCTCTTAATGCTCTATGTAAGAAAACATGTGTATAGACGTTGAAGACAAAAACACATGTGATCAAACAAGGAGAGGAAACAACATCGCTCTTAATGCTCTGTGAAAGAAAACGTGTGCATTGATGCTGAAGAAAAAACACATGTGTTTAAACAAGTAGAGGACTCAACATCTCTCTTATTGCTCTGTGTAAATAAACATGTGTATTGATGCTGAAGAGTAAAAACATGTCAAACTAGGAGTGTAGGCAACATCTCTCTTAATACTCTTTGTAAACATACATGAGTATTGATGTTGAAGGGAAAAACAAATGTTCAAAGGAGGAGAGGAAGCATCATCTCTCTTAATACTGTGTGTCAGAAAATGCTTTTACTGATGCTGAAGTGAAAGATCCATGTTCAAATGAGGAGAGAAAACAACATCTCTCTTACTGCTCTGTATAAGAAAACATGTGTGTTGACATTGAAAATGAAATAGATGTGTTCAGAAGAGGAGAGGAAGCAACATCTCTTTTAATGCTCTTCGTAAGAAAAGTTGTGTATTAACGCTGAAGAAAAAACACGTGTTCAAAGGAGGAAAGGAAGCAACATCTCCCTTAATGCTCTGGGTAGCAAAACGTGACTAGTGACCTTGAAGAAAAAGACACATCTGTTCAAACAATAGATAAGCAACATCTCTGTTAATGCTATGTGTAAGAAAACATGTGTATTGATGTTAGGAGAAAAACACATGTGTTAGATTAAGGAGAGGGAGCAACACTTCACTTAACGCTCTGTGTAAGAAAACATGTGTATGGGCAATGAAGATAAAATCACCTGTGTTTAAACAAAGAGAGTGCTCAACATCTCTAATGCTCTGTGTAAGAAAACGTGTATTGATGCTGAAGACAAAAACACATGTGTTCAAACAAGGAAAGTAAGCAATATCTCTCTTAATGCTCTGTGTAAGTAAACGTGTCTATGGATGCTGAGGAGAAAAACAAATGTGTTCAAACGAAGAGTGGAACGAACATCTCTCTTAATGTTCTCTGTAAGTAAACATGTGTATAGGGGCTGAAGACAATAACACATGTGTTCAAACGAAGAGAGGAAACAACATCTCTCTTAATGCTCTGTGTAAGAAAATGTGTGTATTGATGCTGAAGACAAAAACACATGTGTTCAAACAAGGAAAGTTAGCAACATCTTTCTTAATGCTCTGTGTAAGATAACATGTGTATGAATGCTGAGGAGAAAAACAAATGCGTTCAAACGAGGAGTGGAAGCAACATCTATCTTAATGCTCTATGTAAGAAAACATATGTATAGAGGCTGAAGACAAAAACACATGTGTTCAAATGAGGAGGGGAAACAACATCTCTCTTATTGCTCTGTGTAAGGAAATGTGAGTATTGACGCTGAGGAGAAAAACTAATGTGTTCAAAGGAGGAATGAAAGCAACATCACTCTTAATGCTCTATGTAAGAAAACATGTGTACTGATGCTTAAGAGAAAAACACATGTGTTTAAACAAGTGGAGGACTCAACATCTCTCTTCATGCTCTTTGTAACAAATGTGAGTATTGACTCTGAAAAGAAAAACACGTGTTAAAATGAGGAGAGGAAGCAACATCTCTCTTAATGCTGTGTGTTAGAAAATGTTTGTTCTGACGCTGAAGAGAAAAATCATGTGTTTAAACGAGAAGAGAAAGCAACATCTCTCTTACTGCTCTGTGTAAAAAAACATGTGTATTGACATGAAAATAAAATACATGTGTTCAAATGAGGAGAGGAAGCAACAACTCTTGATGCTCTCTGTAAGAAAAGTTTTGTGTTAACACTGAAGAGAAAAGCACATGTGTTCGAAGGAGGAGAGGAAGAACCATCTCCCTTAATGATCTGGGTAGCAAAATGTGACTATTGATGTTGAAGAAAAAGACACATCTGTTCAAATGATAGAGGAAGCAACATCTCTATTAATGCTCTGTGGACAAAAATGTGTGTTTTCCCGCTGAAGTGAAAAACACTGGATTTGGCCAGAAGTGGAGACTGATCTAAGCATTATTGGGTCAGTGGGACCATAGGACTGTCTGCTCCCTGCCCAGGGAGGGGATGGGGAGTTGCAGAGAAGAAAAATGACCAGATGTGTTGGGAGGGGGAAGAGACCTTGAATAAGGATATACAGGGATGGTAAAAAAATTCAGAGGGAAAGCTGAACACAAAGAAAATATATGTGTAGCAATGTTATTTGTATTTCCACCCTTGATAAGCCATGCTTATGATTCTTATCCTCTGTATAGTTATTGTTAACTCTTTCGCATTTTAAATTCTTTTTACTGTTTTTTTTTTGATAAATACAACATAAAGAAGGAAAAAAAAAGAAAAACACATGTGATCAAATGAGTCCAGAAGAGGGCGTGGTCATCCATTGTGGGCATAGTCAGTCTAAGTGGGTGTGTTCAGTCAATATTGGCATGGCTTGGTGTGGGCATGGTGTGTAAAAGTGCGTGTGTGTTGCGAGCCCCATCTGGCCTGCAGAATGACAAGCCAAGACACGCATGATTCATCTCACATCACACTTTATTGGAGTACAGCTCAGTTGAGAATGGTGGTAAGAATACCCCAAGCCTGAAATGCAGCCTGCTTATATAAGGAAGCTGGGATGTGTGATTGGTGCCCAACGTAATGCCTCACTAGCATATAGCTGGTGATAGTTCCAAAGTAATACATCATTAGTATATAGCTGGTGATAGTTCCAAAGTACTACCTCAGTAGCATATTGAGGGATAACATCGGATAGGTCACTACTCGATGCATAATTAGCATAAGTGGCAGAGATGCAATAGCTGGGGTCCAGCCAGTTGTGCAAGGGCCAACTGCACCAACATCTCTCACTTTTTCTTTTTCTAATGGCACAGACAGGATATAGGCCATACAGGTTTTCACCTCATGATGTGCCCACCACTCAAAGCTGTTTCCTACTGCCAAAATCCCAGAGATACCTTCCTGTGTGCAAGGTCAGTGAGGGCAACAGTGTGCAAAGGCCATCTCAGAGGAGACTGATTCCCTATAGAGGTGCATTGGCAGCTAAAGCCTCTCTGTGCAAGGGCAATCTTTATAAGGCACTAAGGGCAGAGAGCCAGGCTACGGGGGAGTGCCCTGCATCAACAGCTAAGAGGCTCTGAGTGAGTAGGACCTTTACATAACACACTCTGATGTGAATACCGCAAACAAGCCAGAGGCAAAAAACAATCTCAAATAAACAGCAGACTTCAAAAGTTCCCAATTCTACACACTCCTTGAAAAAGGAAAGGGCAGAAGTGAGCAAAGAAGTAAAGTCCCCAAGTGTAACAGGCTCCAATCTTCTAGCATTCAAATGGGTGATCTGGACCTTTTGCTTGAGGATCATCTTTTTGGCCTCCATAGACCAATTCTCACTTTCCACCTGAATCAGGGGAAGACGGTCAGAGGTATCCATATCAGCATCATCTGAAGAGTCATACTCAGTGCGTCTCATCAATCTTGATGGCACCCAGACTGGCTTTTGATTCTGTAGAGAAACATATAAAGATTCCCTGGATCAAATGGTAACACGATCCAGGCTTTGTCATTGATTAGAAAGTACATCCTTCCACAAAACTTAGCCTTGATTGTTGGGTTCTGACGTCATATGATGTTTGGCAATGGTTTCCTTTTATCATTTAAATTTAGAAAATTTATAGTAAATAACGCAAAAGAGAGCTTTTGTTTGGGGGTGCAATTCTGTGTTATTCCCCCTTTTTGTTTTTGCAGGAAGTCCTTGAGTGTACGATGTGCACGTTCTATTATCCCTTTCCTTTGTGGATTATAGGGCAGGCCTGTGATATGTTTCACTTGCATTTTGTGACAAAATGAAGCAAAAATCTTAGATGCATAGGCTGGCCCGTTGTCTGTTTTCAGTGTATTGGGCTTGCCCCAAGTGGCCCAAGCTTCAAGGGAGTGAGTAATGACATTGTGAACCCTTTCCACAGAAAGAGGTGTAGTGTGCATTACCCCAGAATATGTATCAATGGAAACATGCACATACTGAAGCTTTCCAAAGGATGGAACATGGGTAACATCCATCTGCCAAATCTCCAGAGGAAAAAAATGCCTCTGGGATCAACCCCTAAATTCTGAGCAGGCAAGAATTGCACACAAGCAGGACAGCTTTTCATAATATTCCCAGCTATCTCCCTAGAAATTTTAAATTTAGTTTTTAAAACAGCAGATGAAACATGGTATAAGCTATGAAACTCTTGCGCTTGTGCTTCTGAGTCCAATGCCACAAAAGCGCACATTGCCAGATCAACTTGTTCATTGGCTTTTGCCATAGGACCAGGTAACAAAGAGTGAGATCAGATATGGGTAATATAAAAGGAATTGGATTGATGCAAAATTTCACCTCTCATTTCTTCTAAAAGTGAGGCAACCATACTAGAGGTTTTAATATAGCAAACAATTTCTAAATTTTTAACAGCATTCACCACATATGATGAATCAGATAGCAAACATAAAGACTCAGGAAAACATTTAAAAACCTCTAAAATTACTTGGCATTCTACTATTTGGGGAGCATTTGGATGGCACTCAGCAGTTACAGGTGAGCCTCCTTGCACCATGTAGGCTCCTTTCCCAGTCTTAGACTCATCCATGTAGATGGATAAGGCATTGCTCAACTGTTGCTCCCATGTGATCCGAGGGAACACCACAGGCTGCTGAACTATGAATCTTAAAAGTTCATTCTTGGGCAAATGATTATTAATTGTACCAGAAAAGGCACAAACCAATATAGCCAATTCTGAGGTAGTGGCAGCAAATATCTCTACTTGTTCTTTTGTATAAGGGACTCTAGGCCAGTCAGGTGTCTTGACAAAAAATGTAATAGATTGTTTAATGCCTAATAACACAACTTCAGCTCTCATGGATGGATAGTGGGACAAAGTTCTCATCCCTGTGGATTTAGAATTAATCCACAGTAGAGGCCCTTCTTGCCAAAGAACACCCAAAGAAAAGCCAAAAGTCAGGAGGATACACAACCAAATGGGTTGGATTCATCACAGCGCACCAACTGTGCTCTAGTAATTGCTTGCTCTAACTTTGGAAGTGCTATCTGAACCTCTGGGGTTATTTGGCAAGGGGAATTAAGGTCTGGGCGTCCCTCTAAAATATCAAATAAGAGTTTAAGCTCAAAGCAAGTTAATTTCATATATGGACGAATCCAATTTATATCTCCAAGCAATGTTTGAAAATCATTTAAAGTCCTTAAGCAATTGGTCCTGATTTCTACCTTTTGTGGTCTAACATGGACATTCTGAATAATAGCTCCTAAAAATTCAATAGCTCCTCCCTTCTGTATCTTTTCCGGAGCAATAAATAAATCTTTATCTTTTAATTCCTTGGTTAATAAATTAAACGTTAATCCTAACAATTGCATAAAAGGGGCTATTTCCAATTTTTCTTTAGAAAGAGGACCCTGAGGTACCCATACAGGAGCAGTGGCTGTCCAACACTCTCTTGTACACTGCTCATAAACTAATTGCTTTACTAGCAGCAGTACAGTTTCCACATCACCAAAAATGTGTCCTGCTCCATCCATTATGCAAGCTACAAAGTCAGAAAATGGTTCAGTGCTGCCCTGTATTATTTTGGTTAGGTTCCCTTAGACCTCCCCCTTATTGGGGAGGGTTCACACAAGCCCTAATATTGATGGTGTTTATTTGAGTATAAACTGCCACAGGATTTGCTGTCTGATTATTTAACCATTGTACTTACCCTAACAGCATATCTGCACTCCATGCTGGCTGCCCATTTGCAGCATTCTCACGAGCACGTCTATGTGCCAGATCAGTTACAATTGACTTCCAGTCTAAATATTGCCCAGGATTGAGACATGCTTTTGCTAAGCTACTCCAGTTACTAGGCATCATGGCAGATCTACACAATGCCTCAACCTGTGCTACTGTAAAAGATGCAGTAGTGGCATAAGTGTTGAGAGACTCTGCCAGGGATTTCACTGTATTAAAATCTAAAAGTCGTGATACCTTTGCCCCTGGTTATCTTGATAAACTGGAAAAGCCAGCAGCGCACTAGGATGTAGCTCACGCAGGACTCTCTTCCACACTTTTTTGTTGTCTGGCGGCTTAGAACAGATGCCCTCACCAGGCTGGCAATACATATGGGGGCAATAGGTGCAGTAGAAGAAACAAATCATCATTACTGACTCCGTCCCACTTGGCTGATTTTAACCCATCAATCTCTCCCACTGCTAGCAAGCAGAGTGGACTCAGAAAAACAACTTAATGAAGCAGCTCCTTAAGAGCCAAAAAAAATGAACATGAGGTTAAAAACCTCATCCTTTATAACCTTTAATTCCTACCTTAATTTAACGCTCACACCATTACTCTTCAACAGCTCTTTCAAAGCTGTTGCAATTGGGTGAGAGGAATTTACACCCATATCCTTGCCTATTTAATACCCTTTATATCCTAAACAACCCCAAACTACCAACAGGTTTGAACCACTCATCAGGAGACGCCCCATTCTCTGCTTTTTTCTACAAGCAGAGTTTTCCTCCTTAATGCAGGTCCCACTATTTTCCTGTGAGACTTTCCGGTTAACCTTCCTGATTAAGGCAGTTCTGAATCTCCTTCAGACTCTACTGCAGCAACCTCACTGATGGTCCACTCTGTGTGTCGAGTTCTGAATCAGTCTTCTCTGCAGTGTGTGAAGTTTCCCGGGTTTTGGCGCCATTGTGGCGAGCCGCTTTCTGGCCTGAAGAATGACGAGTCACCACATGCACAATTCTTCTCGGATCACACTTTATTGGAGTACAGTTCAGTTGAGAATGGCAGAAAGAAGACCCCAAGCCTGAAATGCAGCCTGTTAATGTAGGGAAGCCGGGATGAGTAATTGGTGCAAACCTTAATGCCTCATTAGCATATAGCTGGTGATAGGTCCAAAGTAATACCTCATTAGCATATAGCTGGTGATAGGTGGTAAGGAGTGCCAAATTAGCATAAGCAGCACAGATATAATACCTAGGGTCCAGCAAGTTGTGCAAGGGCCAACCGCGCCCTACTTAACTGCTATTTCAAAGTGGGTGTGGACATGAAAAGTGTGTGTGACCAGTCAAACTGGATGTGGCCAGCCATAGTGGGCTTGTTTAATTAAAGTATTTTTGGCCTTGTGAGAGTGTGGTTAGTCAATTTGTGTGTGGCATGTTGTGGCCCTGGTCAGTCAAAACGTCCCTGTCCAGTCACAGTAGCTGTGTGCAGGCAAAGTAAATGTGGCTTGGTATGGGTGTGGTCAGACAAAGTGGCTGTGACCTGTTGTAGCTGTGGTCACTCAAAGTGTGCATGGCCAGTTGAAATGGTCTTGGTCAATTAGAGTGGTTGTGGCCTGGTGTGGGTGTGATCAATCAAAGTGGGTGTGGACTATTGTGGTCGTGGTCATTCACAATGGCCGTGGACAACCAAAGTGGGCATGGTTTGGTGTGGGCATGGTCAGTCAAAGTGGGTGTGATCAATCAAAGAAATTGTAGCATGTTGTATCCATTTCAAAGTGGCCGTGGACAGTAAAATTAAGTGTGTTCAGTCAAATTTGGCATGGCTTGCTGTGGGAGTGGTGTGTCAAAGTGGATGTGCTCTGTTTAAGTGGGCGTGGACATGAAAAGTGTGTGTGGCCACTCAAACTGGATGTGGCCAGTTATAGTGGGCTTGATTAATTAAAGTATTCATGGTGTGGTTTGAGTGTGGTCAGTTAATGTGGGCATGGTATGTTTTGTCCATGGTCAGTCAAAATGTCCATTTTCAGTCACAGTGGCTGTGTGCAATCGAAGTAAGCATGGCTTTGTGTGGGCATAGTTAGACAAAGTAGCTGTGATCCAGTGAGGCCGAGGTCATTCAAAGTGGCCGAGGCCTGTCAAAGTGGATGTGGTTTGGTGTGGGCTTCGTCTGTCAAAGTGGGTGTGGTCAGTCAAAGAAAGTGTAGCATGTTGGATCCATGGTCAAAGTGGCTGTGGACAGTAAAAGTGGGTGTGTTCAGGCAAATTTGGTATGGATTGCTATGGGCGTGGTCAGTCACCATTCAATTAGACAATCAAAGTAGGTGTGGTCAGTCACTGTGGGCATGAACAGTCAAAGTTGGCATGGCTTGGTGTGTGCATGGACTACCAAAGGGGGCGTGGCCTCTAAAATTTTATGGTCAGTCAAACTGGACGTGGTCTGTCAACGAGGGCATGGCCATTCAAAGTAGGCCTGTTTGGTTACTTGTGTGTAGTCTGTCAAAGTGTGCATGGTGTTGTGTGAGCGTGGTCATTCAAACTGGTCGTGGCCAATCAAAGTTGCCGTTTCCGGTCAAAGTGTGCATGGTATTGTGTGGGCATTGTCAAACTGGTCGTGGCCAAAGTGGGCTTTTTAATTAAAGTATTCAAGGCCTGGTGTGAGCATGGTCAGTCAATGTGTGCATGGCATGTGGTGGCCGTGGTCAGTAAAAGTGTCCGTGGCCAGTCAAAGTGGCCTCATTCAATCTAAGTATGAATGGCTTGGTGTGGGCAGGGTCAAACAAAGTGGCTATAACCCGGTGTGGCTGTGGACATTCAAATTGGCCTTGGCCAGTCAAAGTGGGCGTGGCTAGGTGTGGGCATAGTAAGTCAAACTGTGTATGTCCAATCAAAGTGATCATGGCCCATCAAAGAGGAGAGTATAGGACGTAACATGTTTCATAATGGTCTGTATAAGAAAATGTGTGTATCAATGTAGAAGAGAAAAACACATCAGTTCCAACAAAGCAAGGAAGCAATATCTCTCTCAATGATCTGTGTAAGAAAGTGTGTGTCTGGACTCTGAAGAAAAAAACATGTGTTCAAACGAGGACAGAAAGCAACATCTCTCTTAATGCTCTGTGTAAGAAAACATGAGTTTTGAAATTTAGGAGAAAAACACATGTGTTAGATTAAGGAGAGGAAACACCTCTCTTAATGCTCTGTGTAAAAAAACATGTGTATGGGCACTGAAGATTAAAAACACCTGGGTTTAAACAAGGAGAGGGCTCCACATCTCTCTTAATGCTCTGTATAAGAAAACATGTGTATGGACACTGAAGTCAGAAACACATGTGTTCAAACAAGGAAAGGAAGAAACATCTTTCTTAATGCTCAGTGTAAGAAAACGTATCTCTGGATTCTGAGGAGAAAAACAAATGTGTTCAAACGAGGAGTGGAAGCAATATCTCTCTTAACGCTCTATGAAAGAAAACATGGATATAGACGCTGAAGACAAAAACATGTGTTCAAATGAGGAGAGGAAACAACATCTCTCTTAATGCTCTATGTAAGAAAACGGGTGTATTGACACTGAAGAGAAAAACACATGTGTTTAAACATGTAGAGGACTCAACATCTCTCTTAATGCTCTGTGTAAGAAAATGTGTGTATTGATGCTGAAGTGAAGAAGACACGTGTAAACAAGTAGTGGAGGCAACATCTCTCTTAATGCTCTTTGTAAGCAAACATGAGTATTGATGCTGAAGAGAAAAACATATGTATTCAAAGGAGGAGAGGAAGCAACATCTCTCTTAATGCTGTGTTTAAGAAAATTTTTGTACTGAAGCTGAAAATAAAAATGCATGTGTTCAAATGTGGAGAGAAAGCAACATCTCTCTCATTACTCTGTTTAAGAAAACAAGTGTATTGACATTTAAAATAAAATACATGTGTTCAAATGAGGAGAGGAAGCAACATTTCTTTTTATGCTCTGTGTAAGAAAAGTTGTGTATTAACACTGAAGAGAAAAACACATGTGTTCAAAGGAGGAGAGGAAGCACCATCTCCCTTAATGCTCTGGGTAGCAAAATGTGACTATTGATGTTGAAGAAACATCTGTTAAAACAATAGAAGAAGCAACATTTCTATTGATGCTCCTTATAGAAAACGTGTGTTTTCTTGCTGAATTGAAAAACACATGTGTTCAAAGAGGCCAGAATAGGGCGTGGTCAGCCATAGTGTATTGTGGTCATGGTCAGTCTTAATGGTTGTGTTCAGTCAAAGTTGGCATGGCTTAGTGTGGGCATTTTACATCAAAGTGGGTGTGCACTGTCAAAGAGGTTGTGGTCATGAAAAGTGTGTGTGGCCAGTCAAATTGGATGTGGCGAGTCATAGTGGGCTTATTTAATTAAAGTATTTGTGGCTTGGTGTGAGCACATTCAGTCAATGTGGGCATGTCATTTTGTGGCCATTGTCAGTCAA